>CAHIKZ030005552.1:1982500-2007500 GCA_903632075.3 Acanthosepion pharaonis
TTTAACCGAATATAAAAATGTAAGACTTAAAATTCTCTGAGGAAACATATTTATGATAGATACTAATATTTTTAAAGCCTAAATATATTTTTTAGAAAAATGTTTTAATAGTTCTTTTCAGTTACTTATTTCTTTAAAAGTTGCGACTTATTAATAACCAGCAGCCTAGCCCGGCGTTGCCCGGGGATGTAACAGTAAGAGATAGATCAAGTAACGACCATCATAAAGACTGAAAAATAAAATCGACAAAGATTATTGTTTAAGGTTGACGGACACGCATGTCTTAATCAGTTTTTTTTTTTTTTCGAATTGGTCAAAGCCAAACTCAAACAAAAACATTGTTTTCAATCGTTATGAGTCTACCGATTGAATAGAATTTTATTATAAACAATTGTCTTGTAAATGGAATTTTTAAAGCATTCTGAATGTAAAAATAAAGAAAAAAGTGTGCAAGACAATAAGAAACACTACCTGCCAAAAAAAAAAAGTGAAGTTTTGTTGAAATCGGTTGAAAAATGTAGCAAATCCGATCCCATATATAAACGAACACAGACACACACTCACAAACTACCTGGGTTTTATGATAAGTATAACTCGATATGAGTTGTCCCCTCTTTCATTAATGCCTCTTAATCGTGTTTTCAAATTGATTTCGTGCAAAAACAATTATGTTTTCCAATTTTTGGCGCTGTCAGAACCACCGCAAGGTAATTTTACGTAGTCCTGTGAAGTTATGTTAAAATCGGTTGAAAAATATAGGAAATCCGATCCAATATATAAACGTAAAGACATACACACACAACCTGGGTTTTATAAAAAGTATGATATCTAAAAAAAGTGTTGAATTATTTATTTTTTTTATTAATTTTTAAAAACTTTACGAAATAAAAAATAGTAAAACATTTTGTTCGTACAATTAATTTTTATAAATAAATATTATTTTATTAATAAAAAATTACTTGATCCTTCAATTAATTTTATTATAAATAATAAAAATATTTCAAAATTGGCGTTTTTTTTTTTTGGTGTGCGTAAATACTGAAGAAAGCAGTCGTTAATTATATATATATATATATATATATATATATATATATATATATATATATATATATATATATATATATTTAAATAAGCTTTTTATGCTACACAATTTAACAAAAGGTAGGAATAAGTAGAATTCATATGGGATTTTAAAAGCTAAAAAGAACAACCGGTTTCGTCCTAGCCTTACCAAGTTTATTTTCTGGGATATGAAAATATATATAAGCGTGTAAATTTAACTAATATAACGAAGGAAAAAAATATGAATTTTCAAGAAAACTAGAGTCCAATAACATTCAGATCCAGTAAGCATTCCCTCTGTTTACAAAGAGAAGGCCCACGGAATCTGATATACAAGGACTCTAGAACCTTGAGGAGTAGGACCTACATAAATTCGAGAAACGGTCCGCACTAAAATCAATCACACAATTCCTGCTATTTATTACATGCTCTGCAATAGAATATATATATATATATATATATATATATATATATATATATATAATGTCATTCGTAAACAGTACTGTTTCGCTGTATCACAGCTCCTCAGTGCGACTACACATCCGAATACTTCAAGCCCGGATCAAAACCCAACCGTTTAGTCAGAGTTTCTACCACTGATCTATCTTCATTCGACAGAGAGAAACAACTAAATCTAGCGTATTGTTTTTAAGAATGCAAAGAAATGCCAATCAGCCGGAGTGCTCCAATTCATTTTACTGAAGAGCTTTGCATTAACGCAGGTGGCTCTTGTTTATAAAATTAGCTTATCACTCAACAGTGCTCAATTGAAATATATTTTCAAGATCTAAATTATGTCATTTGCAGACAGTACTATTTCGCTCTATCACAGCCCCTCAGAGCGACTATTATTATTGTTATTGTTATTATTATTATTATTATTATTATTATTATTATTACTTAAATATTCTTTTTAACGGATACACATATTTGAGTTGATGCTCCGTTTATTAAACAATATAAGTTTTACCGGCGTGAATATTCGAAAAAAATTATTAAAGTATGTGCTAAATAATAAATAAATAATAATATTGTCTAAAATTTTCGGTAATTAAAACTCTTGTAAAACTCACATAATTACCAGTGGATGATCTACCTTGCTTTATCTACAGGTGGGATATTGACCCTATTAAAGTAATTCCCCTTATTTATTATTATAATTTGTATCAGGGGTTCTGAATTAAAAGGGAAGATGCCAAGTCATCCCCCCAAAAAAATTCTTAAATAATGTTTTTGAAGTTTTCAGATATGAGTTTAAAATCTTTTGTCTTCTTATAAGGATCGAACTCACTATTGCTATACGTTGCTAATCTTTGCTTCACGTTAGCTGTTATTATAGAAATGGACTCGGTGTTGCTTAGTCTGTCAAAAGCTTTGATATATGGACCATCTTATGAAGCACGAGCTTGTTAATGTTGAACTGTTAATATATTTTCTCCTATATGGTAGTGAATGCTGGAAGAATGGATAAAATGGAAGACGAGAAGGGAAGGAGCTGTGTCTCGCTCTGCTGACAAATGCTAATATTCCTATTGACAGAGCACGCGAGCAACGAGTAAATCTTAAGAAGAATGGGAACATATAATTAGGAAAGAAGGCCTAGAGAATTTAACACTCACAGGACATTGAAAGCAAGAGAAACGAGTGAAAACAGTGAATAAATTACTTAACGAGCTTGCGCGAATGTATAATAGAACTGGATCAAAGAAGTATGGCAAACATGTAAAAGATTAGAGAAACAAAAATGTCCCGTAGACACTGTATAAAACGGCGTCGTGTAGCTGTTTCCCGAGACGAAACTCTGCCCTTCGACAAAGCCTCGTCTCTAGGATCCTCTCTGCAGGGAGGCAGAGAGTTTAACCAGCGCAGCTGGAGACGAATCTCCAACTACAGACCAACATACAGTATTTATAGTATATATATATATATATATATATATATATATATATATATATATATATATAAATAAAAAAAAAGAACAGTAAGATATAAAATCCGGTGTTCTTATAGATATTTTATTTTTACAAAATAGTGCTCATGAAACATGGTTGGAACTGTGTAGCGAAAATAACCATATTTTAAATCAATTAATTTATAATATATATATATATATATATATATATATATATGAAGAAAAATATACTGAAAAAACAAACAAAAATCTTAATACGCAATTATGCTGTTTCAATATTTAATGTCAACGTCGGACGTTTCGGTCTAATAGACTATCTTCAGGACATATTCATAAAACATAATTAACATAGACCATATACAATTCAACATGAAAAAGATGGACATAAAAGCAATACCAATCCAAACAGATAACTGAAATCTTTTATAAGATCAGCGTTCCATTTAAATATTATCACGTCGTCGTCACGTGGGCGATGTTGTGTAAAAAGATTTCAGTTATCTGTTTGGATTGGTAAAGCTTTTATGTCCATCTTTTTCATGTTGAATTGTATATAGTCTATGTTAATTTGGATTGGTAATGCTTTTATGTCCATCTTTTTCATGTTGAATTGTATATGGTCTATGTTAATTATGTTTTATGAATATGTCCTGAAGATGGTCTATTAGACCGAAACGTCTGACGTTGACATTAAACATTAAAACAACATAATTGCATATTAAGATTTTTGTTTGTATTTTCAGTATATTTTTTTCTTCATACTGTCGGATCTATATCCATATATTTGCTTATATATATATATATATATATATATATATATATATATATATATATATATATGTTTGAATAAAAGACAGGCCACGTTAAGATTCCATGTAATAAGCTATTTCACCATAACCCCTTTAATAGGGTTCTGGATCATCAGACTTTACTTCCAAAAGCTGAAATGAAAAATGAAAAGAAATTCAAACGTTTTTTACGGACCTCATCAAGTATACGCAAAGTTAACGAAGTGAGGTGGGAGAGAGGATATAAGTGTGTCATATGTATCATTTTAGTTTCCTATTTTAACCCCAGTGTGTCGGCTGGATGTTGCTCAAATTTAACGCGTCTCGTCTCTAGATAAAGGTGTCTAAGAGGTGAATGATAAGAACGACATTAAAGGAAGACGTTACAACAACCCCAATAAATTACACGACAGGTTTCATTCAAACTCTTAGACGCTGTCAGTTCGCGTTACTTTAATGTGCATATTTGGGAGGTTAAGGTTTGATAAATATCTAAATGTTAAAACAATCTACGAAGAAATTAATTTGAAATTCGGTGGAGTTTTGGGTATTTTCTATGAAACAGTCGATTGGAAAAATCCATAGACAGAACATTGAAAGAGCAATCCAATTTATATTTAGTATTTTCCCCCTATATATATATATATATATATATATATATATATATATATATATATATATAAGTTTTTTTTTATGGTACAAAATTTAACGATAACTAGGAATAAGTAGAATTTATATGGCATTTTAAAAAGCGAAAAAAGGACCAGTTTAGGAAGTTGGGGAGAGCATTGATCGCCCACGTCTTCAAATGGCATAAAAACACATAAAGAAAGAAGATAATTCTGTAAGAGTGTCTTTCTGACCACTGTATCGAGGGAAGTAGACATGCTTTTTATTGTTATTTTTTTAATTTTTTTATTATTATTCATGTGCATTTTCAATTAGTAGTTTTGTGTACATCCCGTTTGGAAAGCAAAATTTGTGGGATTTAAAATATTATCTTCACTTCTTGGAATGGTAAGTCTTTGGGAAAAATGCGAACCAGATGTCACTGACCGTGTGTTTTTTAACACCCACCCACCGAAAATAAATATCAATTTCGTTTATTGGTTGTAAGATTGTGAGTTGTCTAAGAAATAGCAAAAAAAAAAAAAGACTGATTCATTGTATTTTCTAACAGTGAGCAGGATGTTGTGGGTAAGAAAAACATATGATCGTGGGTTTTGCGTTACACCAAAATTGACTCGTTCCTATTTGTAAAAACCCGCTGGGGTCAAGTGCCCAATATGTGACCTTTCTTAAAAGCCTTCAGGATGGAAAGTTATATGTAAAAGAAAGAGGAGAAAAATATATGTACATGCATACACACGTACGTGTGTGTGTGTGTGTGTGTGTGTGTGTGTGTGTGTGTGTGTGTGTGTGTGTGTGTGTGAGTACGCGTATGTTAAGAAAATTCACTCATGTATTAAGCAACCAAACATGTGTTTTCGGATTTGTATATACTGTTCAAACTGGGAAAAGACAAAAACACACACACACACACACACACACACACACATATATATATATATATATATATATATATATATATATATATATATATATATATATATATGTGTGTGTGTGTGTGCGTTTTGTATGTGTGTGCGTGTTTTGTATGTAAATATAAAAGTGGCCACTGAGATCAACACTGAGAGGCGACAATCTTCAGGCTTGAAGTTTGCAATCAAGCATGAAACAGATTGTCGCCTTTCAGTGTTGATCTCAGTGGCCACTTTTATATTTACATACTCTCTCTCTCCCTGATATTTGAGCCCTTTTACCCATTAATATATCATATATTAAAACTATATTTTATCATACGACATATATATATATATATATATATATATATATATATATATATTGTGTGTTTTAGGCAGCATCTTTTCATTCATCTTTTCTAATTTTATTATTAGTATTGAGTTCATATATGAACTTAAGGACAGCATTATTTTGGAAAAGTTTTTGAAGTTGAAGTATCAATACTACTAATAAAATCCCTTTCCTTGTCATATTGATAAACACAAATAATACCAAATTTACTATTTCGCCATACAAAAAACCTAGAACCATAAATTCATGTACACTTAACTACAAGAGCGAATGCTCATATTACTACAAAACAGCAATTATAAAAAAAAATCTAATACATCGTGCAGAAACTAATTCATCGACAAAACAGATTTTTTACAGTGAACTAAAGAATATAAAACAGACACTTACTAATAATAGCTTTCCAAACTATATAGTTGATGGACAAATAAGATGCTTTCTTAGAAATCTCAATACTAAGCAATAGTACATAATACTGCTTCTACTAATCTCAAACATATTAATCTTTTATATCGTAATCAAATGCATACTAATTATAAACAACATGAAAATATACTAAAATATTTAGTAAATACTAATATATCAACAACAGATCATCGCCAAAAAAAAAAAAATTAAATTAATCATATACTACACTAAATCTAGTATATCCAACTTAATTCTTCGCAATGATTCTTCTCCCACCGGTAAGCGATTTGCAAAAAACAACATAGTTTATAAATTCAAGTGCTCTTTGGGAGATTGTATCTCCAACGATTTAAATAATGTTTATGTTGGTCAAACCACAACTCGTTTTCACGACGCTTTACACTACATTAGACTGAAAACTCATTTTTAGACATTTAAAACACATTTTAGGCATTTAAAACAACATGCCTGCCCGCACGCACAATTCCGTAAAATACTTGTCGAAAACACAATTATACTTCGACATGAAAACAATAGACAAAAACTAAAAATCCTTGAAGCATTATACATCAAACAGTTGAAACCCAACCTAAACAAAATCAATTATGGAATCTCTACAAATATCCTTAAATGTCTATAATTGGTAACAGAAACCATTGGTTTATACCAATGGCTTCATACTTCTCCAATTCACTCTTGCGTGGTCATGTGTGACGTCATGAGATGCGGTGCGATTTTCGCTTCTAGCGTCTTATATGCACGTGTTTATCGTTGCTTAGAAATTATCTATGTAAACAATCACAGACTATCATCACTGTCTTGTCCGTATATTGCTTAATATGTTGTGATTGACATTTTTGATAATGGCTTATGTAAGCCGAAAGCTTAGATTTTATTAAAAAATATGGATCAATATTATGAATTTCTTTCTTCGTTCAATGATAATGTTATTAAACGTTATGATAAGAATTTACATAAAATAAATAGACAAGTGTTGTCTATATTATGTAATGAAACGTGTATATATATATATATATATATATATATTGTTTTATATTTTATAATTTATATTGATTTATATTATTTTGTAAAGGTGTCTATTGCTAACCTACCTAACAGTCCTGTATAAATGGCAGGAGAAGAATTAGGAAGAGTAATAAAAAGTCAGACATTGCTAAGAGCAACAAAGGATAGGAAATTTTGGGGAGCCATGATCAATCTACTTAACAATTTGTTTAATGGGTGGTAGAATAGGGATTGTGAAGCTTAATAAAACGTCAAAAATTGCCAAAAGCTGCAGTGGAAAGGAAGTCGTTGAGAGCCTTGATTGACCACGCCCTGAAGGGTCATGGCACAGAGAAAAATAAAGGAAACCTCTCATGGTCTTTGGTTTTCCTAATCCTTTTTATGGGCGATAATGGCTGACCCTAGACTTGAATAGATTAAAATTGTTGTGTCCAGGAAAGCATCCTCTTGGGAGTCTGTTCTACAACGTGACAGTTATTGAGAAGAAGTTATCTAAATTGAACCAATGGAGGAATGAGGATGTGTCTATTGTGTGTACGAGTCATGACGGGGTCTAACTGTGGAGATGGGCAAGTGGCCGAGTGATTAGAACGTTTGCAATCTGACTTTGAAACCTGGGTTCGAATCTCACCATGGTCGATTTCTCAGGTAGAAGAATGTCGATCCCAGCGTGCGGCACCTTTGGAAAGCCTTGTGAGTTAGTTTGGTTAGACGGATAGCTTCAGCCGGTTGGCCTTGTTGAAATTGTTGATCACGCTAGATAACGCGCTCCTTCCCAGAAACTCTATGGTCTGTTAAGAAACTAAGGTCTGCTCAACATAGTTGCAGTAAAAGCCACAGGTGAATAAACACAAATGCACTTGAGCAAGCGTCTAGCCAACCCCTATTGCAGACTCTTGCTAGCAGACGCGTATCCTCGAATACGAATGGCCAGCTATACTAAATTGTAAAACGGAACTAAAGAATGGTATCTCGTCTGAAGATTAGCCTGCAAAATGACGATAGTGTATCGAGAAACTTGGAAAAGTGGATATATGAAAATAATAGTTCATCGCCCATAAGGCTGCGTAAATACTGATGTGCCAGCTTCAAAATGGGGGCAATGCTTCATTTTTTGCCTAGTTTGACTTATAAATATGACCCATGGCATTAGGAGACAGATACTCTATGGACACGTATAAGAAACCGACTATTTTTCCAGCACCTTCATATCGATGGATATTATACACGTGTATGAGTTCCACTTGAAACCCAACTGATTTTCAAAAATCTAAACGATTCACAAAGGCCCACGCTGATCCTCTTAGAGCCAATTTTGGTCTGACCTGTGCTGTGGAAGGTATACTGTTGCACTAACGATTCGTCGACCATGAGGAGAGTGTGTTATTTCGTCCTTCTTGGAGGAATGTTTATATCGCGCGTTGCCTAAAACGAAGTAGTACTAAGGCGTTACATCCAATATGCCAAACAATTTTCAGGTAGGCTCTAAGAATCTGGCTACCCACAAACGGATCAACTTGCGCAAAAGAAGAAATTGAGCGTCTCTATGAAATGATAATGCTAGTTAGAATAGTCTACTAAGATTTATCGTACCTCCTGTCACTTTCTAAAGCTCAGAAATAGACGGCGCCCTTATAAGAGTTATGATATATCATAAGATGTCCAAGTCCTTCATATTTTGCAATTTCCTCAAGGTCATTTGCCATTCTATTTACATTATTCGGACTATTGTCCTCATCTTTGTCGCAATATTTATCACAACGTTTCGGCCGTTGTACGCTCCGGCCTTCTTCAGGTAGTTGGAATGTTGAACTGAACCCTTTATTTCGCTCACTGGAGTAGACTGTTCTACTTCCACATGCCATGTCGTAATGGATGTCAGTTATCTCCTGTTAATTCCCTCTCAAAGTTCTCCACTGCCTTAACCAGGGATTGAAATCTCACTCTTTGGGTCCTGTCACTGGATATAACTAACGCCCTTAACCACTGTCTCATGTGTCCTGAAGAAGGCCGGAGCGTAGAACAGCCGAAACCTTGTGGTAAACATGGCGACAAAGATGAGGACAATAGTCCGAATAATGTAAATAGTGTACATAATACCTCATCTCAGAAATATAGACAGATACTGAAAGGCCGAAACATTGTAATAAATATGGCGACAAAGATGAGGACAATAGTCCGAATAATGTAAATAGTGTACATAATACCTCATCTCAGAAATAGAGACAGATACAAATTTTCGATGTTTGAAGATTCTTGTGAAGATCGTTTAAGGCAGAAGTTCCAAAACTTTTTTGCACCATCATCTACTTTCACATGGAAAGATCTACCACTGCCAAATATTCAAAATTAGTAATTGATGTTTTGACGGGCATTTTCCCTACCTTTATAAATAGCCAACACGATAAAAAAAAGTAAAAACAATTTCTGTTCATATCTCTGAGATGAAGCATTATGATTATTTGCATCATTTATTTCGGCCTGTTATCCGGTTACCAAATTCACAAGGTTTCGACCTTTGTGATTGGGATTTCGAACCGAACCCTTTATTTCCTCAACTGGGGCATATTGTTCTAGTTCCACTTGCCATGCCTCTTCCGAATGTCTCGTTTATTTTCTTTTAACTCAACTCTCTAAGTTCTGGTTCACTACTGTTTTGGTCTGGTATTGAACTTACAATTCTTTGGGCCTAATCACTGGATCTAACCAACGTCTTTATTCACTGGGCTGTGTGTCCTTGAGAAGAAATCTGAATGAATTTCTGGGGCTTAAAAGCCTAATGTCTCAGCAACATTTTTTACTAGTGCTCATATTGCAATTTGTTTGTTATTATTTCAGAGTTTATATTGCAATATTTTTGTTATTGTTCATTGCCTTTCTGTAGCACTACTTATTACTAGTTTCCATATTGTATTCATTTCTATGCTTGGCCGGATCATATGTGCTGATTCCTTAAGTTTTCGTATTTTCCAGTAATGCTCTCTGTCTATTATTTTAAACTCATCCCACGGAGGGGGGAATCCATTTTCCCTCCTTAAAAACAATATATATTAAATAATAATTTTCCTGAGGTCACTTGTTAATTTTTTCTGGCAAAGTTGTTTTGATCTTCCCTTATGTCTCACCAAAAGTTTTTACCAGTGCTCATATTGCAATTTGTTTTACCACTACGCATATTGCAATTTTATACCCGATAAGATTTATTTGAATGTTTAAGACCATTTTCAATATTAAAGAGAATACCAAAATATTCTTTGTTTCCGTGGAAATTTTTACCTTATCTAAGAATATGATCCAGTTATTCTCATTTACCGTCCTGTTTTGTTTTAGACAGGTAATTTACATATTTCTTTTCAATATTCTTCTTCGCGTAGCATATGTTGCAATACATTTTTAGTAATTAAAACCCTATATCACAGACAAAAATTTCAGCTCGCCGATCATTTTTGTATTCAGATACTCGGTGTTGGCATCAATGTCCACTATTATATTTACTCACGCTCTATCAGGGATATTGGACACTTTTAGCCATGCATATATTATACCTAAACATTGTACATTACAATCTCTATCTATATCTATCTATCTATCTATCTATCTATCTATCTATCTATCTATCTATATATATATATATATATATATATCTTATTACAAATCACTGGCTACCAGATGATTGCGTGCAAACACATGGTACTAATAGTAGTGACCAGTCAATGCCAACCTGGTTATTTTAATTAATATATATATATATATATATATATATATATATATATATATAGAGAGAGAGAGAGAGAGAGAGAGAGAGAGAGAGATAGATAGATAGATAGATAGAAAGAAAGAAAGAAAGAAAGAGAGTGAGAGAAAGAACAGCGGAAACAGTTTACGATAAGAAAAAATACTTTTACGAATGTAAAAAACAATTGAATAAAAAGCTTAATATCAGTACCTTGAGTCGTTTTATCTATAATTGTATATTTGGGTAGCTGTCTCTCTTTTATACAAGAGAGACTGCTACCCAAATGTACAATTACAGATAGATAGATAGATTGATAGATAAATAGATAGATAGATTCATAAGAAATTATGTGAAATTGGAATTCTCTTCGTATGGGTAAATAGTATACCTGACTGGGTTTTATAGCCTTGGATAGCAACAGTTACTCTGAATTCAAAACTGTATATAGCCCTAGCGTAGCATATATTATACAGCTAAAGAAATGAACTTTCTCATCGACTCGATGATCCCGACTCCAGTTGACCTTGATGGACGGATAATCAAAAATAGGATTATTTGAAATAAAAAAACAAACTGTTGCCTGCATTTTTATTAAAGAGCCAAAATCTGCACAAATTAATATAAGTATGTATCCGTTAATGTATACTTAATGTTATTGAGTGTTGCTTTTTCTTTTTTATTATTAGTGTCTCCATTATTTTTAATCTTTTTAATTTTTTTTTTAAATGAGTCCTAATTGAGTTATAAGCTATTGCGTTGTAACGTGTGTCGTCTAGATAGGCATCTCTCTCATTCTCTCTCTCATCTCTCTCACTTTTTAACCCTTTATTCTACATTCAACACCATCACTTGATAAGACACCAGAAATGCTGAAACAAAATGGCTATTTTTGTAGTGATTTTATAATATATTTATGTTATAATTTTTGAATAAATATTTATATTTGCTCTACTCTGTATTGAGCACTCTTTTAAGAATAGAATTTGTTGGTTATTGGAATTTATTCCGTATACAATAATCCTATACTTGTATATATATATATATATATATATATATATATATATATATATATATATATATATATATGGATGGAGAGAGAGAGAGAGAGAGAGAGAGAGAGATGCAGCTGTAACAGCAAAATTGTCCAAATCGTCTAACAGCAAAATTGTCCAATTGTTAGATTAAGCTTTGGATCGTTCAATCTTAGAAATGATTAAAGATATCTTACTGGAATTCCCCAAGGTTTTTCTAACACTATTGGAGTCTACTTTGAAGAATAAGAATGCATTCAGCGCTAAGCAGAAATGATGATCCGTCCTCCTGTTGTGACTCCTTGATCCAGTTTTCCTCTCTACTGTTCCCCCTTTTTTAAACTTATTCACCGTTCTCTTGATGGTTCTTGGATGGACTTTGAAGATGGTAGCCAGATTATGTATGTTGGTACCATTACGGAAGTGGTCTTTTTCCTCTCACCATTGCTCAGTTGGGAAGACATAGTGGGACTGACACAAAATGAATTTAACCTGTTCTCTTTCTAGCTGAATAACTCAAAGGTTTTTTTAGTGCTTTTTACGACAAATGGTGTCAGGAAGGCTAAGCGTCTTATCTGAAAACGTGGAAAAGAAAAACTTAGTTAATTTACTGGCTGTTTTAGATATTTTAACATTTTGTGGGATGGACTTCTTTTTTTTCGGTGGGGGGCGTTTCACCCCAAGTAAGGTGGGAAGCCACTAGCACGTAAGGCAGCGTAAGAGAGTTGGAGCGAGAGAGAAAAGGAGTGATAGAGGAAAGGATGAAGAGAAGGTCTGGGGATAGAACAAGGCCTCTGGAGACGTCGATTGACATTACATTTGAATAGTTGGAGAATATAGCTATCAGGGAAACAGGAAAATGGGAAGGAATTCCACAGACGAGAGGTGCAAGACATGAAGCTATTGGAGTAGAAGAGACGGCTACATTTAACAGTTTCGACAGTGGACGGGTGTGAGCGAGATGCCAGCCTAGTAAAACGCTTAAATTCATGAAGTCTGGGAACCAGCGAAAGAAGCTCCTCGGAGCAGTTACCATGAAAGTATTTGTAAAAAAAAGACAGTGGAAGGCGACGGCACGTCTGTGAGAAAACGACTGCAGCCGAGATGCCAGATCAGGGCCAATTACATTGCATATCCGTCTCTGGATTTCATCAAGAACCTTGAGACAAACAGAGGGGACACCGGACCATATATGGCAGCAATACCCCATGCAAGGGCAAGGGCTTTATTCTTCATATAAAGATAAATGATAAAAAGACGAAACGTTAAATGTCTAAGAAGAAACAAATGTGACTGTTGGCAAAACGAAGAACACAACATAAAAATTAGATTGGGGATATCAAAATCAAATAAGTATAAATATCTAGGAAGTGTTCCATCATAAGATGGAATATGCGACACCAGTATCAGAATGTGCATTGGGATATCGAAAGATGCCTTCCAGAAGCTAAGAATCAGGAAAATTTCGTTAGACATAGAAAAGAGTAATGAACTGCTACGTAATATAGCAGAGAATGCTGGACAATCTCATCAAAGATGAAGAAAATTAAGGCAACAGAAATGTGGTTCTACGGAAGGTTACTGATAATACCTTGAACCGAACATGTGAGCAACGACGAAGTTGTAAAGTGAAAGGAAACGAAATGGACACTTATACTTAACATTAAAAAAAGACAGTTGAAACCTTTAGAGCACATAATGAGGAAAGAAGGCCTAGAAAATCTAACACTAACAAGACATATTATAGGCAAAAGGAAGAGATGAAAGCAAAACATTTTGTGTAAAGCGTTGGCGAAACAGGAATTTGAAGCGATAGGGAAAAAACATAATTTCCTAGGAGTTACAAAGGAGAGGAAATTGTGGAGAGCCATGATCGCCAACGACCTGAAGAGACATGGTGCATAGAAGAAGACAAACCTCAAATGTTTGTGAATGTTCTACTGAAAAAATTTCATGCAAAAAAGTTTTTAAAATTAAAAAAAAACAGAACATTTAAATTGGTTTAGAAACCAATTTTTAAAAGCGTTAAAAGTTTAGAATGAAAAAAAAAGTGTAGATATTAATTATGTTACCACATTTTCAATATTAAGATTTGTAGATAATAACTAGTTCCAATAACTCTGTAAAGTCCAGGTTCCCGTTTTACACTATATTGCTATTATGAACAGGAGGTCCTTTCTAAAATGGCAAAAATAAAAAAAATCAATATTTTTCGATTCTGACAAAATGTCGCTGACTAAGGAAGTTCTAAACATTGTTAAATTAGAAAAATTATTTCCCCAAAAGAATTTCCCGACTTTTACGAGTAGACCATTCTATTTAAGAAGTGCTATATACATATACGTACCTTTCTCTCTCTTTCTCTCCATATATATATATATATATATATATATATATATATATATATATATATATATTTGTATATTTAGGCAGAAACCCTTCCTTTATGCATGCTTCATTAAAAACGACAGACAATGTAATGTTTCTTGTGTTCTAACAAGACCTTTCTTTTTTGGACAAAGGTTGTGTAAGAACTGTCCAAATGTTTTATATTTCCGAGCGCTTTCGGCTATACCTTTAGCCATTATCAAGGATGATTCGATTTTTCAGCTTAATTGAGTGTGTGTGAGTTCTGTGTATGTATCAGTGTGTGGTAGGAATGTTATTAATTTCCGAATACGGTTAGCACATTGTGGCTTTGTTCGTAATTAATATTGTTAAGAGTTGGCTAAGAAACAATTAAATAAAAAGCTTAACCGTAGTAGTACCTTGTCTGTCGAATTTAATGAAACATGCATATATATATATATATATATATATATATATATATATATATATATATATATATACAAGAAAGAAATTCGGATTACCAACACACAAACAGAGAATGTCTCATATCGAGAATATTTAACATTGAACATAAGGAAAAATTAATTATTTTAATAATATATGGAAATCTCCACTTTTACCTGAAGACGGTCGAGAGACCAGAAGCACGTGTCGTAAAATTATGTAAAACAAAGCATAATATTTTTTCTAAATAAATCCACATTACAACCAAAAACGTTTGCGGCACCTCTCTTCTCTTCTTTTAATATACATACTTTTTCTCTCGTTGGAACCACTACAACATATTTCTTTTTATATATATATATATATATATATATATATATATATATATATATATATATATATATATATATATATGTATGTATATATATATATATATATATATATATATATATATATATATATATATATATATATATATATATATATATATATATATATATGCGTGTGTGTGTGTGTGTGCGTGCGCGTATGTATTCCGCTTCCTTTCTAAGTAACTCCGACCTAACTTCCATGTTTATTTATTTGCCTTTATTACCCTTTCACTATTTACCCTCCTCCCGGTCACCTTTCTGCGACTCTGACATTTTTATCGGCTTTCTTAAATAGGCGTGCATGTCTCAAGAAAGAAACTTAATAGCTCCACAGATAAGCTGACACTACACGTGTGTGTGTGTGTGTGTGTGTGCGCGCGTACCCTCGGTCCTAAATGTGTGACTGTATGTGCCCACACGCCGCGTTGGACGCCTGTGTGCGTGAGGGGTCGTTGAAAGTCTCCCATCCCGCGCCATCATTTTAGAGAAGATAGGCTTATGGGATCTAAAGAGGGTGTGTGGGAATCTGCCGACCCCTGATCATATTTCCAGTTCAAGCCTTGCTAACAGCAAACATTTTTGCCTACTACACACACACACACACACATACATACAAACACACACACACTCATCTCTCTCTCTCTGTCTCTTTTATATATATATATGTGTGTGTGTGTGTGTGTATATATATATATATATATATATATATATATATATATATATGAAGAAATATAGTCTTCAGATGTGCTATATTTATGGGATAAAGTGCTCAATATCAGAGATAGAGCTTCTGTAAATATAAAAGTGGAGATCGAATTTAACACTTAGAGGCGACAGTCTGTTTCATGCAAGATGCAATCGTCAGGCCAATTTTTTATATATATATATATATATATATATATATATATATATATATATTATAATTTATTTTAAAAATTATGCGATGGAATTATATTTTTAAAAATTAAAGTAATTATAATTTAGGCTTTACTTGTATATTGAGCACTGTTTTTTAAAAGCAAAAAAAAAAATCATGCTAAAGAACTTTGGATGATTAACCTAACGGTTCTTTCCTATTTTTTTATATATATATATATATGTATATATATATATATATATATATATATATATATATATAGAGAGAGAGAGAGAGAGAGAGAGCGATAGATAGATAGATAGATAGATAGATAGATAGATAGATATGAACAGAAATCGATAGATAGATAGATAGATAGATAGATAGATAGATAGATAGATATGTACAGAATTAGATAGATAGATATGTACAGAATTAGATAGATAGATAGATGTGTAGAGAATTAGATAGATAGATAGATAGATAGATAGATAGATAGATAGATAGATAGATAGATAGATATTTGCTAATTTCACCCCAGCAAGGCGATAATGACCCTAGGACGCAGGCGTGGAGTTACAACGACTGACAGAAAATGGGATGACTTTAATGCGGAGAAGTGAGGAAAAGCACAATACAGGATTCAGGATGGCAGAAAATGGCGATTGCCGTTGCATTTAAATTTTAGAAAAATATATGTGACAGGGAGACAAGAAATCAGAAGGAAGTTCCACCAGCGAGACATAAGAGGAAACTATTAGAATTGTATTGACAGTTGCCTTTTGTTCAACAGTAAAATGTTGAGACCTAATTGCCAACCAAGTCAGGCAGTTATATGACATGCGTGATACAGGCTTAGACGATCATGTATCTTTCGATACATGACTGACGGGGTAGAATTTTTTTCTCGCAGTAGGTTGTCATTTCTTTCTGCGGTAGACCAGTTGCCATCCAAGAACCCGAATCTAGTAGTACGCTTAAATTCGTACAGTCGACGTACCAAGCAGAACAGTACATTTCATCATTAAATATTTCAGCCAAATTGAATCTTATAGAGGACTGATAAACTAGTGAAAGATAATTTGGTGAAACCACTCTTCCATGAACAGCTTAATAATTATAGAGATTTTTTTTTGTTTTTTTGTAAATGTCGCATCCTTTCAGGATTCATGTTTATCCACAATTTCTTTTATTATTATTATTATTTTTATTTTCTTTGATTTCTGGCGTTTACACATTTCTTTCCGGGTCCCGCCCAGGGACCTAAGGTTAGAGATGGCGTCATGACACTTTCCACTGACAAAAAAAAAAAAAAATACATAGATAAAGACCTTCGTAAAGTGTGGGCTGTACTTGTGAGAACAATTTTTTGTATCTCCTTGAGGCATGGACTTCCAGGAATCCCTTCAATTAGTCTACTGCAATCTTTTCCAACCAGTCCTAGGGCTCCAACTACAACAGGGATTGTTGATGTTCCCTTATGCCACATTTTCGAGATTTCTATTTCAAGGGCCTTGCATTTTGACAACTTTTTGAATATCTTCAAAGATACATTGCAGTTAGCAGGGACTGCCATATCAATAAGGAGGCACTTTTTTTTGTTTGTGATCTTTAATAACAATATCTGGTCGGTTGGCCTTGATTGTTCTGTCAGTGTGTATTGCGTAGTCCCATAGAATTGTAACAGGTCCTATCTCCGTAACCAGGTCTGGATGGTGTTCATACCAGTTTCTTTCATTTTCCTTCCCGTAGAAGTTGCAGATTTTCCAGTGCAGATATTGGCCCACTCTGTCATGTCGGGTTTTATTATTATTATTATTATTATTATTATTATTATTATTATTATATTATTATTATTATTATTATTATTATTATCTGCGAACTTTCATGCTATCTTGCGAAAGATAGGAAAGTGGTTTTCCATTGCCTTCTCCACGATTTGAAATTCGGAGTTTTCCTTCTCTTCGAATGGTTCCTGCCCAAGACAATAGAACGCAGTCTATTTTGTTATTTCTACCATAGTTGTAGTTGAGAATATTCAGATTTCATGCACTTCACAAAGAGTAGCCCGGAATTTGATTTCGACTCTCCCGTGTCACTTTCCTCGTCCATATATATTACACCCTACCAACATATCCCAACCCAGAAGGAAAGAATTTAAATATCTTTGAAATCGGGGCCCCACTCAAGTAAAAGGCGCAACCTAATGATTACCTGGATTTGAATAACGCGCGAACTGTCTGTACTACCGATATTTGCCGCGATCCTTTCTGAGCATCATCCTAATAACATTTAGATATTATTAGGTTGGTGCAAAATAATGACGTAATAATGTCGTTTTTGGACGTATTTTTTAACGTCAAAAAACGACATCATTACGTCATTATTTTTGCACCTACCTAATATCTCATTGGGACTACATCTTTTATTATTCGTTTAACCTTATTTCCAAATATGACGTTAGTTTTAGGCACATGCTCACATTTATAGGGCCCCCTGAATGGCGAGCTTCATACTCAGTAATCATCTCGCTGAGGAGTTCATAGACTAGACGTGGGTGTATTTTTACTGGTCAAATGTACTAAAAATAGCCAGATGCTACTCATTTGCAAGCACACTTGTCTTTCAGGTTTGGCCAGTGAATCCCTATTACAGGGGCTTGCTCAATCCACAGAACACATCTGTGGTTTAAACCGCGAACTATGCATAGTAACAATATCTGGGAGAGATCTGGTGGGATCAGTTTCTTGAATAAAGCCAATAGGCTCATACTCTCAGTCACGATGACTTGTGACTTCATGCTAGCACAAACATCGACAACTGGAACCTGTTCTGTCTGGGCAAATTCAACTCAACTTTAAGTGCAGAATCTGAAAATTAAGTAAGATTAAAAAGTTAGAAATTATTACTGTTACATAAAAATATACATTACTTGTAAATTAAAAAAATATATATTAATTATAAAATGTACTTACAGTTATGACAGATAATATCGAGTAGGTGAATATTTAAACAAATCTTTTAAAATTAAAGTCCAATATTCAATTTATCTTTTATATAACATTAAAAAAGTTAATTATTTGTTTGCCGCCAGGTAGTAAATTATCCCCGGATCGACGTCGACGAACAAATCGACAATGGCGAGAAATCGGGATTCATAGTCAGAAAACGAATATTGAAACCCAATAGTTTTCATCCGTTTTTTTTTTACCAAGGACCGGCTTCATGCGGGACAATCTTTCCGCGGACCGGTAGTGGCACATATGTATAATTTAAGTGCATTTCGATAAAGAGAGCAATAATAAAAAGAGCAATTTATTAAAAGGAAAAAAAAGGGTATAATCTTTTGACTCTCTTGTCCAGGGTTCGAACTCAACCACACCCTTGCGTTCTTAGTTTCCCTGAATCAATTCCTATTATAATATTGTCACATCAATATCAATTCAGCAGAATGAAAAATCAATGGGGAATCCGTAGAATTTGAAAAATAGTTGGCATTAGAAAATTACTTGAAAATTATTACAAATAAATAAAAATATAAACTAATTGTAAAATGTACTTAATGATAGATATTAAAGATAGACGCAAAATATACAGTATTTATGAAAATATATATCTATATCTATAATTCTCTAAATGTGTGTATGTGTATGTGTGTGTATGTATGTGTATGTGTGTGTATGAATGTGTATGTGTGTGTATGTGTGTGTATCTGTGTGTATGTGTGTCTATGAATGTGCATATGTGTGTATGTGAGTGTATGTATGTGTATGTTTGTGTATGAATGTGTATGCGTGTATGTGTGTGTATGTGTGTGTATGAATGTGTATGTGTGTGTATGTGTGTGTATGAATGTGTACGTGTGTGTATGTATGTGTATGCGTGTATGTGTGTGTATGTGTGTGTATGAATGTGTGTGTTCGGCTATTGTTTATGCATTTCCACAGTTTTCATCCTATTTCGATAATTTTTTTTTTTTCATAGATAATTCTTCAGTGCCGGTTTTGAGTCCAAATTGTTGGCGACAATGACCCCCACCACTACTTCCTGTCCATTATAATTTTCAGCAACGTTTTATTATTTGCTTTTTGTTCTTGGATATATATATTTCATAAAAAACTTTAATAAAAAAAACAAATAGTTTAAATTAGTACAATAATATTATTTATTATGCAGTTAAATTTATATAATTAATTATTATACAGTTCTTTTTTCAAGGCCATCCTCCATTCAAATTGTGAACCCCCACCCCACCCCCAATTTAAGGATATGCCTCAGTTACACCGAAATGTTGTTACTAATATTAATTTTCGGGTGGGCTGAATTTAAGGTTAAACTGCTCCAATTGAACGGCAAAAATCCCCAGTGATGAAAGGCCCCGTCGAAGACGGGTTATACTGCTAGTATATTATAAAATTTACTTACAGTTATGATATGATTGAAGTATTGAGTTGATGAATATTTAATATTTAAACAAATCTTTTTTTAAATTAAAGTACAATATTCAATTTATCTATTATATATTTTTAAAGTTAATTATTTATTTGCAGCCGAGTAGCAAATGATCCCTGGACCGATATACGTCCGCGCCTCTGTTGTTGAGGACCTCTCTTCTAACCACTTGGCCACGCTTTCCGTACATTGCGAAATCATAAATAATTAAATAGTTTCCTACGTGGTTTTCATCCCAGAAGCTACCTCCATGGACCACGCTTTAATCAATTCGACCACGGAAACGTCATTGTTAAACTGGTACCAATTTTTTATAGTTGTGTTACCACCCAACTTCGTATTCTCTTAAGTAATAATAACATTAGAAAAGTTTATTAGTCACTGATTAATTTTAATTTCACATTAGACAATGTGAAGATGAGTTATTTTACATTATCTGATATGTTATTCTATTTTGCGTTTAATCTTTCTTCCTATAGATATCTTCAAAGCCGCCTACTGTAACAACTTTCACTTGGTTTTATCTTAAAAAAACATGACAGTGGAAACTGTTGTTATAGCTGCCAAGGCAAATCAAATTACAAGTCAAATTAGTTTGTGACATCGATAATTCAGTTGAAACAAGAGATTAATTCAGATAGTTATCTAGTTCTAATTTTCTCATTCAATGAGACTAATTAATTCTATTTCTTCTTATTCTATGTGCCGTGTCCCTTCAGAACGTTGGCAGTTATGGTCCTCCACAATTTCCTGTCCTTTGTAGCTCTGAGTAAAATTTGTCTTTTTGCTATCTCTCTTAATCATTGTTCCGCAAAACATTAGCACAAGTTCCTTAGCTAAGTTATACGTTGTTTCTTCCAGTCCTTTTTACTTCAATATGTCCTGTCAGTGTTAAATTCTCTAAGCCCTCTTTTCTCATTATAGGCTCTAGAAATTTCAGCTGCCTTTTTTCTGATTCTGTGTTTAAGTGTACATTTTTGGTTTGGTTTGTTTTACGGCATATCAACCTCAATTGGTTTTATTAATGCTAACAAAATTTTTGTTGCTGGTAATATTTTTTTTTCCTTCATAAATCTATTTTTGGTAATATTTTTTTCTTCAAGAATGTATTGCTGGTAATAATTTTTTTACAAAAATTATTTCTGGTATTGAAATCTATTTTTACATTTTCCTAGTTCGTTGACATCAACACGGGGGTTAACAACTTGCCCAAAACCGGGACCTCAACGGGTACCACCACCCCGAGCCAGGGCGGACCTGGGAACACCAGCAACCAAGAGGTGGGTCCACACTCCTCAAAACCTCCCGATCAGAAGCCCTGCCGCTGGACGCAGTTCATCGTCTTACCCAGGACGCAGTTTATCGTCATTCCCAGGACGGGTACATTTTTGTTTCCATTTTCTCTAAAACTTCTTCGTTGATTAAATTTTGAGTCCAAGTTATTCTCAACATACTTATGAGAAACTACATTTCTGTTGCTCCAAGACTGTACTTCCTCTGTGATGACATTGTTCAACAGTCACTGCCATATCAGAGGACTGCTATTGAGTAACAGTTAAGTATGCCTTTGTTTGTAACGAAATTTTCTTGTTTCTTAATACTTTGCTCAACTTTTGGAAGGCATCTTTCTCTATAACACCGAGTCTTCTAATTTTTGGGTCGAATTTTCTTCAAGGTGATTTTTATCAAATGACTTCTTAACACTTTATTAAAAAAAAATAAAAAACTAATGAACGCTATATACTTATTTTCAAAAATAAATAAGCAAACGCACGATGTTGGGTGTAATAGAAAAGGAGGAAGAAGAAGAAGAAGAAGAAGAAGAAGAAGAAGAAGAAGAAGAAGACGAGGAGGAGGAGGAGTAAGGTATTGTAAATGTATGGGGGGAATTGAAATTTACATTACATTTTTATAGAATATGTCTTGAGATTTTCATTTGATATGTTTATTGTAGCAAATATTTTCCATGTGCTTATAATTCACAGCTCAGTTATTGACAAGGAAAGAGATCATGTTTAGAAATTAATATTTTTTGTGTAAAATAAATTGTTTTGTTTTTTTTCTCGGTAGACGAGGAACTTATTGATATGCTTACAGATATATTACCTGACTTCAATCCGAGCCGATATTTTATTCCTTGTAAAAAAAATATAATCAAAATGGCACAGATCTACGTGGTCTTCAAAAATACATATACTGGTTGTAACAACAAAACTGTCGATTTGTTAGATTAATCTTTGAACCTTTGTATCTTGGAAATGTTTAAAGATATCTTACAGGAATTCTCCGAGGGTTTTATAACACTATTGGACGCTACTTTGACTAATAAGTATGTACAATTACTCTCCACGTTTAAAAGAAGAATTATGATGAATCGATCATAAATGAAAATGACATGTTCATCACTAATTAATCATAGCTAAGGATTGGAAGCTCATGAAGGATTAAAATGAAGTTCAAAATATATATATATATATATATATATATATATATATATATATATATTACATGAATCATTCATACAAAAACAGATATAGAAGTTAATGATTTAAATGGCGAGAATACATCTTCGCAAACAAATTTAATAAAGTACATTAACCCGAACCTGTATATGAATATTAGGATCCCTGTTTATAAATTCCAGTTGCATAAGGTCTTTTTTAGTTTTTTTACAAGCTTTCAACTGTTCATACAGACACCATCAGGCATGGAAATAGATTTGTTTTTTGTTTTTTATTTCTCGGTAATAACAGGACAACAAAAGAATAGATGTAATCCGAAAAAATATTTTTAGAAATGTGTTATTGTTAATTGTAAGAATTTTTTGGAGCGTACGGTCGCAACGCTGAGGTTGAATTTTTAAATTTTAAGATTGTGCGTTTTTGTACTAATATGGTAATAGGAGACTTCTTTTGTACTGGTAGGTTTTTCAGTCAATGTGGCATGAACTAAATTGTTCAATAAATACAGGAATATCACAGTTATTATCCGAAAGTTGCACGTCGGATCAGTTATTTTAACATCAAGTATATATATATATATATATATATATATATATATATATATATATATATATATATATATATATAATATGGACTCTTCCGTCGGTTTCGACGTATGAGGATCTGACAGCTTAATTCAGTTATGAAAATTTGTGCGATAATCTTAAGTGGCACTGAGGACCCGCTACTGATTTACAAAGGAGGCCACGTATGGAGTAAGAGTGAGGATTGTTGGAACAGATCACTGTTAGATTGGCTGATCTTTTAGATTTTGCTCTCGCTTCTTGAAGACGATTGAGACAAGCAGATAATACGAATGAACGAATTAAGGTAAACCGCCGGAAAATCCACACAAGTTATTAGGTTAAAGTGGTGAAGGCTTGTGCAGGACCATCCACACTTTTCGGAATAATTGACACACTCAGTCGGTGCAAATAATTGCCACAGACGAAGCAGACAATTGACCTCACGCTTTTCGTGTAATAGTTTTCCATCTACTAGAGCAGTCGTGTTCTATAACACTAAAGAGTTTGATCAGCCCTGGTAGGGACTATTTGCCCATACCTGGAACCCTAACAGGTGCTACCACCCCGGGTCAGGGTGGACCTGGTAACAACAGCAATTAAAAGGGGGTTCCACGCTACTCTAATCCTCCAATCACCTGATGAGGACATAAATAGATAGATAGATAGATAGATAGATAGATAGATAGATAGATAGATAGATAGATATGAACAGAATTATATCGATAATGATAAAATTAGATAGCTAAATAGATAATAAACAAACTGTTATAGATATAACGAAGAGACATATAGATAGAGAGAGACAGAGAAAAAGAGAGATGAGCAGAATTAGATAGATAGATAGATAGATAGATAGATAGATAGATAGATAGATAGATTGTGAGGTAGGAAACAATATTGGCTATTGTCAGTTTCCCGCCTGAAAGTGATATTCGGTTTATGTCCATACTCTATCCATATCTATAAATCCTCGGTCTGCCATAGTTTCCAATCTGAAAAAGTTAACCCCACCCCCTTTTGGTTTGGGCAAGGAAAAGTAAACGCGACCTAAGCTGAAACTTTAAACAATAAATTTCATAAATAGCCATTTCTTTTCAGGTTGTTTTTCGGATCTTTGTTCTTTTTTCGCCATCTTGTTCTTGTCTTTACCAAGGATTCTTTTTCCACTTTCCTCCATTTCTTACCATCTATTCTTTCTTTCTTTCCTTCTTTTTTTCTTTCTTTCTTTCCTTCTTTCTTTCTTTCTTTTTTTTTTCTTTCTTTTCTTTCTTTTTTCTTTCTTTCTTTCCTTCTTTCTTTCTTTCTTTCTTTCTTTCTTTCTTTCCTTCTTTCTTTCTTTCTTTTTTTCTTTCTTTCTTTCCTTCTTTCTTTCTTTCTTTCCTTCTTTCTTTCTTTCTTTCTTTCTTTCCTTCTTTCTTTCTTTCTTTTGCTTTTCCTACATTTAATTATGTATAACTGATTTTTAAAATTTTATTTCATACTTTTATTTTTCTTTCTTTCTTTTTTATTCGTACCCCATATTTATCTTTACATTTTTCTTCTTTTTTCATTCTTTACTATATTTTTCACGCGTCTTTCATTGCGATTTCTTTTCTTGTTTCAGTCTTTGCTCATGTTTAAATAACTCTTTCATTTTTCGCTTTTTTCATTCAGTCTTTTTTC
>CAHIKZ030005552.1:2012500-2065000 GCA_903632075.3 Acanthosepion pharaonis
GTAATAAATATGGCGACAAAGATGAGGACAATAGTCCGAATAATGTAAATAGTGTACATAATACATCATCTCAGAAATATAGATAGATACTGAAAGGCCGAAACGTTGTAATAAATATGGCGTCAAAGATGAGGACAATAGTCCGAATACTGTAAATAATGTACATAATACATCATCTCAAAAATATAGACAGATACTGAACGGCTGAAATGTTGTAATAAATATGGCGACAAAGATGAGGACAATAGTCCGAATAATGTAAATAGTGTACATAATACATCATCTCAGAAATATAGACAGATACTGAAAGGCCGAAACGTTGTAATAAATATGGCGACAAAGATGAGGACAATAGTCCGAATACTGTAAATAATGTACATAATACATCATCTCAAAAATATAGACAGATACTGAAAGGCCGAAATGTTGTAATAAATATGGCGACAAATATGAGGACAATAGTCCGAATAATGTAAATAGTGTACGTAATACCTCATCTCAGAAATATAGATAGATACTGATTATTGATAGTTTGGACAACCGTTACCTACTGGCAATATTTGGCACCTGCTTGCTCCCTCATCGGAGTTACAGTTTCTTTCTTTTCCCATCCAACAGCGACATGCCGATATGTTTTTTTGTGATGTTCCATAAAGGAGATCCCATTGTCCTGAAAAGGAATAGAGAACGAAAACTAATGCGTTACTACGAATCAATGCCACGCACAAGCACATATATGGGGGATCTTTCAGATCCTCGTTTTTTTTAATCTCTGCCACAGGGAAATCTGTCCTTAATATAATCACCGAGTCCGTGGCCGTGGCGATTTAGGTGGTTGTGTTTGGCTATTACGGCTGAGAAGTCCGGGATTGTTTTTCCTGCAGTGGGATTGAGGCATTGATATTTGTTTCAGACAGAAACAGAGGTCGGGTTTGGACACAAGAACATGGAGTTTCACTTCTGAGAAGTTGAAACATAGCCCCCCCCCTCCACACACACACACGAACAATGGTATAGGAGGCGGTATACTTGGGTTCTTTTAGAGGTCGTCTTTTTGAGGGCGTTGCTTTTACTAATTTTCTATCATTTTAATCGATTTCATGTATGTATTTTGGTTGGTGTGAGAGGCAGTGAAACAGACACACTCACAGGAGACACATGTATAAATAACCTGGAAGGAATTGTCCGAAGGAAGGACGGATTTAAATGAAGGAAGACCCTAGGCTATTCCACATTGTGGTAGTGTTAAATTAAACAGTTTGGGTAAAGCCAAGGATTATGACGGGTGTTTAAAATTACTGAAGGGTTATTTAGAGTTTACAATGTGTCATGACAGCATGTGTAAGAAAGGTCTATGACAGTGTCAAAAATATTATACACCTTTGCTGGAGGCTCCCTAGATTTTGAAGCTCTAGGCTTCGGCCTGATAAACCTATAGGTAACTCCGGCACTGGTCCGGAGTTTCTGCTGTAATAATCATTTGTTCGTTATTCTATAGTTAAGCATGTCAAAAAAATCTGATTGATTCCCTTATGTACCAGGGGTGATAAAAGGTCAGAGAATTCTGAGCGCTAGAGGAAGAGTTTCTTATAAATCGCTATAACAGCAAAAAAGATGAGGATATTAGTCCTAATATATACGCTCCGGCCTTCTTCAGAATCTGCCTATATCTCTAAGATGAGGTATTATGATTACTTGAATTATTTACATTATTCGGACTGTTACCTCATCTTCATTGCCAAATTAACAACGTTTCGGCCGTTGTACGCTCCGGCCTTCTTCAGGATCTGCCTATAACTTTAAGATTAGGTACGACGGCTGAAACGTTGTGAATATGGCAATGAAGATGAGGATAACAGTCCGAATAATGTAAATAATACAAGGAGTCAATCGCCATGTACTTTCTTCCTGGATCCTATTATTTTATTTACCTTTCTTTTCACTTAGGTTTTTTTTTTTCATTTTCTTTCACTCTCAGTAATCATTATGTAGCATTATCGTTTTGCTTGGGGTGAAAAGATTGAAAAAAAGATGAAATTTTGAATTCAAAATTATGCTTCTATTTTGGTGTTTCAAATACTTTTGAAGGCAGAGAATTATAATCATCTGTCGCTCCGTAATAACAAAAAGCCTGTTTAAATCTCGCTGTCAAGTTTGTGTCTTCGTGAAGGTCTCTTAATGAATAAGAAACCTGGCTTCGGTTAAAGTACCAAGTAACCAGTGCGCTGCCTTTCTGCCTCTGCGACTGTCTACCTATCGACATCACGATGTTCCTACATAACCATCTAAATCATATCTAAACACACGTGCACAAACACACACACAGACACACACGCATATATATATATATATATATATATATATATATATATATATATATACACACACGTCTACCTATTTGTGAATGCCTATTCGTACTTAGCAAAAACTATCTATCTATCTATCTATCTATCTATCTATCTATCTATCTATCTATCTATCTATCTATCAAGTAACCAGTGTATTGTTTTTCTGCCTCTCTCCGACTGTCTACCTATTTATATCACGTTGTTTCTACATAACCATCTAAATCATATCTAAACACACACACACACACTTATATATATATATATATATATATATATATATATATATATATATATATATATATATATATATACGCACACACGTCTACCTACCTGTGAATGCCTATTCGTACTTTACCAAGAAACTATCTATCTATCTATCTATCTATCTATCTATCTATCTATCTATCTATCTATCTACCAAGTAGATTGTTTTTCTGCCTCTCCGTCTGTCTGTCAACATCATGAAGTTTCTACATAATCATTTAAGCTAAATCAAATCTAAACACACACGCGCGAGCACACACACACCAACACTCAGATAGATAGATAATGGCTAGAGTGATAGATAGATAGATAGATAGATAGATAGATAGATAGATAGATAGATAGATAGACACACGTCTATCTACCTGTGTATGCCTATTTGTACTTACGAACAATCTATCTCAGTCTGTTCATATCTATCTATCTATCTATCTATCTATCTATCTATCTATCTATCTATCTATCTATCTATTACCCTACCGTCGACTAATGTAAAATCTCATGAGAAATCGAGCCCAGAAAAACTATTTAAACATTTGATATGGGGATGCTGTTTAACTTCATTCAGAAAAGTAAACATAACGTATCAAGCAATTAACTTTATCGTAATTTTATTTTTGTACAGATATACTGGATACCAACACACACACACACACACACATACATACATATACACACACTCACAAACACAAAGACGCGCTTGCGCGATCGCAAATTTAATGTGAATTTAGATATAGAAAAAAAGTGCATACTCAAATATGTGCAAATACCGACAATTATATCAATTAATTATTATGCATTATTTATATAAATTACTCACAAATATATGTGTGTATGTATATATATATATTTACAGTTAGAAAAATGCACTGGACGGACGTTCCGTGACTCATCAGCAGTGCGTATCCTCAACAGATTCGGAATTGAACTCAGACCGTTGGGATACAACGCAGCGATCAAAGCATATATATATATATATATATATATATATATATATATATATATATATATATATATATATATATATATATATATATATATATATATGATGAATGACAGAGCGAGAGATAGAGAAAACGAGAAAGATTGACAATCAAAAGATATCAAGCCGGAATAGTAATGCTTCTTGATCATATTCTAAATCGAATATCGATTACATTGATGCTTTTTTGCAGCTATTTGATAAGGTATTTTTGCGTACTCACGAATACACTCATATATATATATATATATATATATATATATATATATATATATATATATATATGTATATATATATATATATATATATATATATTTATTTATTTATTTATTTATTTATGTTGTGTGTGTGAGAGAGAGAGAGAGAGAGAGAGAGAGAGAGAGAGTGAATAGAGTGAAAGTGATTCCTTGCAGAAATAAACAGATAGATATAATGTAGGTGTTTTCAAGTCGGAATCATGATAATGTGTTTGTCAGTGTGAAAAAGCAAAACAAAAAAAAACAACCAGCTCGGATAGTAGTAGAATAGAAATGGCGTCCTCGACAATGATGATGGTCGTTCAGAGAAGTGCGTCTCCATTGCTACGCTTGGAATTATCTCGATTGTTCTAAGTGACAGGAACACCTCTCTCACCCTAGGCCTTCTGTAGAGAGAAAGAGATTTAATTTATTCTGATTAGTTTCACGCCAAACAAACATTGACAGTGCACTATTTTCGGACCAATATTGAAAAGCATCTCTTGTTACTGACCTAACATGAAGATAGACAAGTGTGGGGCCCCTGTAGGACCCGACCGAAAATGGTTTTCGCCGGTTTGGTTTTGTAGTGAGGGTGGTCGGATCGAGGATGTCGGTGGGGAATTTTTTTTAGAGATACGCTTGTGAAGGAATGACCGGAAAGACAGTGGATTCCTCGTAGAAGAAAAAAAGTGATGGGGTTAGAATTTATGGAAGATAAACGACACTTTGAGAAATGAGAGTTCTTATTTAAAGGAGGGGTTATTTTAGAGGCTCCTTACCCTTCCATGTTTTCTTTCACCACCTTTTTTATTTTTTTTATTCTTTTTTACTGTTTTTAATACTATTTATTTCAATATTCTTTACAATTTATTATTTAACTTTTTTCTTTTTGGAATTTTTGTCTACTTTTTATTGTTGTAAATTTGACTTGTTTTATTTCTTTTCTTTCGCTGTCCTTCTCCATATTTTTCTCTTTTTTGTTTCTGTTTGTTTTATTTCTTTGTTCTTTCTTCACTTTTAAATTCCTGTCCCTTTTTTTCTTCTCTTTTTTTTTCTTTCTTAGATATTCTCTTTTCTTTTTACGTTCTTTTCAATTCCTTCCGTTTTCTTTCTTTTTCCTTAATTCTTTACTTTGCTAGTCTCGTTATCTTGTTGTTCCATTATTATTGTTTTTTCTTTCTTTTTTTTCTATCTATCTTTGCTTTTTCTCTATTTTCTTCTTTCTTTCTATGCCCTTCTCTTGATATTCCTCTTACTTTCTTTGTTATTCTCTCTATTGCCTTACTTTGCTGTATTGTTCTTTCTTTTTTTTTCTTTCTTTTTTCTTTCTTTCTTCTTTTTCTTTCTTTGTTGTCCCTTCTATTGTTCTTACCTTCTTTCCTCCTTAGCTATTTTTCTCTATCGTAATTCTTTTCTTTCTTTCTTTTTCTTTCTTTCTTCTTTCCTTTCTTTGTTGTCCCTTCTACTGTTCTTTCTTTCTTTCTTTCCTCCTTTCTTTCTTTGCTATTTTTCTCTATCGTACTTCTTTTCTATCTTTCTTTTTTATTTATTTATTTCTTTCTTTCCTTTTTCTTTCTTTCTTTCTTTCTTCTTTCCTTTCTTTGTTGTCCCTTCTATTGTTCTTTCTTTCTTTCTTTCCTCCTTTCTTTCTTTGCTATTTTTCTCTATCGTACTTCTTTTCTTTCTTTCTTTTTTCTTTCTTTATTTCTTTCTTTCCTTTTTCTTTCTTTCTTTCTTCTTTCCTTTCTTTGTTGTCCCTTCTATTGTTCTTTCTTTCTTTCTTTCCTCCTTTCTTTCTTTGCTATTTTTCTCTATCGTACTTCTTTTCTTTCTTTCTTTTTTCTTTCTTTATTTCTTTCTTTCCTTTTCTTTCTTTCTTTCTTCTTTCCTTTCTTTGTTGTCCCTTCTATTGTTCTTTCTTTCTTTCTTTCCTCCTTTCTTTCTTTGCTATTTTTCTCTATCGTACTTCTTTTCTTTCTTTCTTTTTTCTTTCTTTATTTCTTTCTTTCCTTTTTCTTTCTTTCTTCTTTCCTTTCTTTGTTGTCCCTTCTATTGTTCTTTCTTTCTTTCCTCCTTTCTTTCTTTGCTATTTTTCTCTATCGTACTTCTTTTCTTTCTTTCTTTTTTTATCATTTCTATCCTTTTTCTCAATTTTCTGTGTCATCTCCCCTCTCTATCCTTCTTTCTTTCATTCTTTCTTTATTTACTATTCTCTCTATATATATTTTTTTCCTTATTTCCTGTATTGCTTTTTCTTTCTCTTTCTTTCGGTATTTTTAAAATACGTTTCCCTCTTTTTATCATTGGGCATTAGTGACATATAACATTTACCTATATAAAAACCTTATTTGTTAAATACTGTATTTTTGGAAAAGAAATGTTTTTTCGAAAAACACGTAATCAGATGTTTATAAAATCTTCGATATACATCGAATATCGTAGACGCAATATATCTCCTTAATTAAAAATACATTTTTTTAAATTCAATTTGGCAAATATGTAAGAGAAGCTTCATTATTTTTTTCCATATTTCTTCATATTCAATAAATTAATTCGCATCGGAAGCGTGCCACTATTAGAAAGTTATGAAGAGACTGTGATAGATAGATAGATAGATAGATAGATAGATAGATAGATAGATAGATAGATAGATAGATAGATTACGAATAGACTGCGATAGATAGATAGATAGATATATTACGAATAGATTGCGATAGATAGATAGATAGATAGATAGATAGATAGATAGATAGATAGATAGATAGATATAAACAGACCAAGATAGATATGACTGGTATTTTATTATTTTATTTTATTAAATACGGTTTAATATTTTGATTTCCGTATGGAGTATACGGACACACACAAACACACGCACACACACAGATATATATATATATATATATATATATATATATATATATAAACAAATAGGGATATCAATACAAACGAAAAAGAAAAAATAAACTTTATCGTAATGAACTATAGAAATATGTAAGTATTCAGTAGAATTTAGTTACTATTCCTTTAACTGGCCAGAGAATGACATTCATTTAATTTTTAAGTTCAATTCCACACTGCAATGTCGACTATTAACGGACAATAATTCAAAATTCTTAAAAAGTGAAGACATTTCAAAATTCTTAGATGAAGAAGAAGAAGAGCCTGAAGATGTCATAATTCTACAAAATTCTAAGAAATTTTCCCTGATGAAGTGTATCGAATGCCCGAAACATGTACCAACATACAATCTAAAATGTTTTTCCTTTTATTCTATGCAATTATAACATATCTATTGTATAGTTCAGTAATTACACACACACACACACACACACACACATATATATATATATATATATATATATATATATATATATATATATATATATATGTATATTGTGTGTATTTAGGTATATATTTTTCATTCATAGACGTTTCATTAATATATAATATATAAAAGTCTCAAGCACTAATATTCCATGGTTATAATTTATTACAGTGGAATCGTAATACCGATACCGATCCAGTTCATCAGACCCAAAAATTCGAAAAAAAATTGAATTTGTTAGTCTGATGATTTGGATCGTAATTACGATTCCACTGTAATAAATTATACCCATGGGATATTAATGTTTGGGCCATTTTTATTATATTCATACTCTATCCTGGACATTGAGTTCTAGCTGGATTCTATCCCCTAGGAATTTATATATATATATATATATATATATATATATATATAATGACCACTAATATTATCTATCTATCTACCTCTCTATATATATATATATATATATATATATATATATATATATATATATATATATATATATATATATATATGACTGTTTATCAACACTCAATATGTCATGTAGGACATCTAAGGAAAATTTTGGCTTTAATTATTTCTTAGGATTTTACGATGTGAGCCGTCTCACCACGAAACTATATCAGTGTGGAACTGTATGTATATATATATATATATATATATATATATATATATATAACCAATATAGGATTGTGTATACGGAATAAATTCCAAACAAAAAAAAATTGCTATTCTTAAAAAATTGCTCAATACATATTAGAGCAATATATATATATATATATATATATATATATATATATATATATATATATATATATATATATATATATGTGTGTGTGTGTGTATCTCCTTAGGAAATGTACTCATCCTCTTCTGGTCTCTCCAGCTATGGGTAAATAGCAGGACAGACTCGGTTCTGTAGTCTTGGAGAAGAACACATCTGAATTCAAAACCTGCCGAGGGTCAATTGGGAACCTTGCGGCACGTAGCGCGCCAGGTCTCTGTATTCGGCCCTTCAAAACCCTTCAACACTATAAACAAATCATATGTGCTGGTGTCTGGTTGTCTGGTCCTAGGAACTGAGAACTGACCCTCGTTCGTTGAATTGAGTCCACTATATATATATATATATATATATATATATATATATATATATATATATATATATATATATATATTAGTATACACACACACACATATATATATATATATATATATATATATATATATATATGTATACATACATATATATATATATATATATATATATATATATATATATTCACACACACACACACACACATATATATATATATATATATATATATATATATGAAAAAATACAGAAAAAACAAACAAAAATTTTACATGCAATTATGCTGTATTAATGTTAATATAAAGTCGACGTCGGACGTTTCGGTCTATTTAAGACCATCTTCATGGACATTTTCATTTAAACATAATTAACATTAGAACATATAAAAATATTAAAATATTAAAAAAGTCGATTGAACTATTTTATATAAACAGTTCAGGAAATCCCTTCCGTTGAATATAGGAATACGTAGAGATCAATAGGTTCTTATATCTTCATACAAGCTTGAAGTCCTTCACGTTACAAAGCAAATCAAAAATGATTTCAAAAACTATGGAACAGTTCTAAAAAACAGTTCGATCATAAATCCTTTCCTTACTTGATCAATAGATTCATATATTCTCCTCCAAGCTTGAAGTCTTCCATGTTATAAAGTAAATTGTTAATATTTTAATATTTGGAAATCCTCTTCGAATACGTTTTCACAACATCGCCCACGTGACGACAACGTGATCATATTTAAACGGAACGCTGATCTTATATAAAAATTTCAGTTATCTGTTTGGATTAGCAATTGCTCTTATGTCCATCGTCTTTTTGTGTTAAGTTTTTTATATGTTCTAATGTTAATTATGTTTTAAATGAAAATGTCCATGAAGATGGTCTTAAATAGACCGAAACGTCCGACGTCGACTTTATATTAACATTAATACAGTATAATTGCATGACTAAAATTTTTGTTTGTTTTTTCTGTATTTTTTCTTCATAATGTTGGATGTATATCCATATATTTATATATATATATATATATATATATATATATATATATATATATGGTTATAAAATATTACATTGGAATCGTAATCACGATCCAATTCGTCAAACCTAAAAATTCAAAAAAAAAAAAAAAAAATCGGAAAAAATACCTCTGGGTATAAAAAATAAAATTTTAGTGAGAATGTATGTATGGGAGTGAGAGACAAGAGTGAGAAGGAAATAAAATCTTTAGAGAGGGGTAACAGATGAAAGAAGAACAGGAAGGCCTAAAGGTGAAGGTGGGGATTAAAATTTAACAGAGAGAAGTTTTAAAGAGAGGAGTTAAATAACGGTTTAAATGAGTGAGATACAGATAAATATGAATTATTTTTCGATGCAAATCCTTACTGAATGGCTGATCTAAATTACAATTAAAAAAACAGACACCGGAAACATGTGTATACATTTATGGTGACACTACGCACAATAAAAAACGATATGATCTAAACTTATAATTCAGAAGAGAGAGAAAGAAAAGAAAATAAGTGAAAGATGTGGGGTTAACTTTGTTTTAATTTCGATTCCAATGTAATAAAATTATAACCATGGAATATTAGTGTTTAAGCCATTTTATTATATATATATATATATATATATATATATATATATATATATATATATTATTTATTTAAAAAATATGATTCCAAATCTACATAAGAGGTCTCATGTTTCAAAACAAGAGCCGAAAACTTCAATATAATCCTTTTAAATTAAATTGAGTTGAAAGTCAAAAATGGTTCTGTTCCATCTTCAAGCGAAATTTTTGTTGGAATAATGTATATCTGAAATTTACTTGTTTTAAAATTGAAATCAAAATCCCCATGGTAACAGCTATGGTGAATTTTCTAAATTGGTAAAGACGAGTGAAGGGTGTTTATAATAAGTAGCGGTATAGAGATACTTTCAAGGTGTCAAGTCGGGGAAAGGTGGGGGTGTCAAAATGAAACGGAAGATGTATTGGCCATCGTCTAGTTTGTTTGTCTATGGAGATTTATTTATTTATTTTATTTTATTTTATTATGAAAGGGAATTGTGCATAAAAAAAAAGAAAACTTTCGTAACGTTTGTTTTTTTTTTATAAAAGGTTATTTATATGTAAGGTATTTAATCTCATATATATATATATATATATATATATATATATATATATACCACATACAAATTGGTTCTCTTGATGATTGCGTTTAAGCATGAAACAGACTGTTGCTGCTGAGTGTTGACTTTAATGTCTACTTTGATTTTTACATCCGTGATACTGAGCACTTTTATTTATAAATATAGCATACCTTGTAACTATATTCAATTGTCTTAGGGGGAAATACGTGTCAGATTAATTACATATATATGTGCGGGTGTATTGTGTGTATGTTTGCGTGAGCGTGTATCTCATCCAAACAAGGTTCTTTTACAATTTATTGCCTTTTAAGTCATTAATATTTTAATTAATTCCTAATTAAACGCTTCCTTCTCATGGCATTTATTTTCTTCTTTTCGCTTTTTCTTCTTTTTTTTCCTTTCTTTCTTTCTTTCTATTTTGCCTTTTTTCCCTTCCTCTTCTTTTCAGATATCTTACATTATTTTTTCTTTTTCGCATTTCTCTTTCCTTTTCTTCCCATCTTGATTTTTTTTTATTTCAATCTTACTTTCTCTATCATTCTTTTCTTTACACTATATTCTTTTCTTTTTTGTGCCATTCCCCTTCAGGACGTAGGCGATTACGGCTCTTTACTTCCCCCTATTCGTTGTAGCTCTCAATAAGCTTTGTCCCTTTGTTACTTCTCCCGGGCCACATTCTTTCATCCACTTAAGCACTTATGTCATGCGTTGCTTTCACTTGTCTCCTTTTCCCTCAATTCGACCTGTGAGTATCAGATTCTCCAGTCCCCCCTTTCTCATTACGTGTTCCATCTTGTTTCTTTCCTTTTCATTATTTCGTTTTTTTTTTTATTCCCTTTCTCTCTTTAGGCTATTGTCATATTTTTCTTTCTTCAAAATAATTTACTTTTCGTGTCTTTCTTTGTTCTTTTTGAATTCCTTTCTTTCTTTCTTTTTCTGAATGTCTTTCTTTTTTACCTTTTTTCTGTCTGCCTTTCTTTATTTTGGTCCGTTCTCTGTTATTCTATTCTGTCGCCTATCATTTCTTTTTTAATTTACTCTTTTACTTGTAACCAACTTTTCTCTTTTCCTTCTTACCTTTCATTTTTCTTTATTTTTCTTTTCTTCATACCTTTATACTTTCTTTCTTTCTTTCTTTCTTTCTTACTTTCAATTTTTTATCTTTATTTCTTTCTTTGTCTCTTCCCTAATATTTCCAACATGGCTGCTTTCACATTTTTCCTTCACTCTAAATATCTTCCTTTCTTTCTTTCTTTCTTTCTTTCTTTCTTTCTTTCTTTCTTTCTTTCTCCCAACTTTTTATCTTTCCTTAATTTCTTTCTTCGTCTCTTCCCAAATATTTCCAACATGGCTGCTTTCACATTTTTCCTTCACTCTAAATATCTTCCTTTCTTTCTTTCTTTCTTTCTTTCTTTCTTTCTTTCTTTCTTTCTTTCTTTCTTCCAACTTTTTTATTTTTCCTTAATTTCTTTCTTCGTCTCTTCCCTAATATTTCCAACATGTCTGCTTCCCCATTTTTCCTTCTCTCGAAATATCCTTCTTTCTTTGTTTCTTTGTTGTTTGTTTCTTTCTTTCTTCTTTTCTTTCTTTCTTTCTTTCTTTCTTTCTTTCTTTCTTTCTTTCTTTCTTTCTTTACATTTTGGAAGTCATTCTTCCCGTCATTTTTCGCCATCACTTGTTTCTTTTTTAATGTCTTTTTATCAGGCAGAAATTTTGTTATTGCCAAGTTTGATTTGTCGAGACAGAAGAAGTATTTTTCAGAATCTGATTCGATAAAAGTTGCCCTGTGGGTGGAGGCGGTGTCAATTAGAAAGTTTGCTATGCGAAGAGCGAAGAGAAATCAAGAAAAGAAATACAAAAGAAAGACGGTGTAGGAAAATGTAAAAAAAAAAAAAATAATTGAACATATAATTTCAAAGAAAGAAAACAAAAAAGAAATAATGGTTATAAAAATAAAGAAAAAAAAGTAAACAAAGAAAGAAAGAAGGATGAAAATGAATAAAGAAAGAAAAAAGGATGAAAGGAAGGAAGGAAAGAAGGAAGGAATAAATAGTGGGAGGGAGGGAGGATGAAAGAGAAAAGAAAAGCTATAAATGTTATAATGTAAAGAAAAGTAAACAAAGAAAGAAATAGGATGAAAAGAAAGAGAGAAAGAAAGAAGGAAGGAAGGAAGGAAGAAAGGAAGAGAGGGAGAGAGGGATTGAGGAAAAAGCAAAAGAAAAGATATAACAGTTATAATGAAACAAAAACTAAATAAAGAAAGAAAAAGAGTGAAATAAATAAATAAATAAAGAAAGAATGGAAATTCAAGAAGGAAAAAGAAAGAATGCAGAAAAGAAAGAAAATAGAAAATATAGACTTAAAAGAAAGAGAGAAAGAAAGAAAGAAAGAAAGAAAGAAAGAAAGAAAAATTGGAAAATTGAGAAGGAAAAGAAAAGAAAAAAGCAAAGAAAGAAAATGTAAAATATAGTCGTTCAATAAAGAAAGAAAGAAAGAAAGAAAGAAAGAAAGAAAAAATGGAAATTCGAGAAGGAAAAAGAAAGGAAACTAGAAACAAAATAGAAAATATAGGCTTGAAAGAAAGAAAGAAAGAAAGAAAGAAAGAATGGAAATTCGAGAAGGAAAAAGAAAGGAAACTAGAAACAAAATAGAAAATATAGGCTTGAAAGAAAGAAAGAAAGAAAGAAAGAAAGAAAGAAAGAAAGAAAGAAAGAAAAAAATGAAAATTCGAGAAGGAAAAAGAAAAGAAACTAGAAACAAAATAGAAAATATAGGCTTGAAAGAAAGAAAGAAAGAAAGAAAGAAAGAAAAAATGGAAATTCGAGAAGGAAAAAGAAAGGAAACAAGAAACAAAATAGAAAATATAGGCTTGAAAGAAAGAAAGAAAGAAAGAAAGAAAGAAAGAATGGAAATTCGAGAAGGAAAAAGAAAGGAAACAAGAAACAAAATAGAAAATATAGGCTTGAAAGAAAGAAAGAAAGAAAGAAAGAAAGAAAGAAAGAAAACAATTGATAAAGAAAAAGTTGAATAAAACAAGTTCGAAATCTGTGCACGAAATGAAAAATAAAAATGGCAAAAGACAGACTGAATGAAAAAGCAAGAAATATTCTTAATTAAAGAAAAAGAAAAAAGAAAACCATGGGTAAAGAAAAAGGGAAATGAAATCTATAGAAAAGCGATTCACAATAATGAAAAATGAAATAAAAAAAGAAAGAACATATGTCTGAAGAAAAATGAAGAAGGAAGAAGTGGCGAAGAAAAGAAAAATCGAAAAAAGTTACTTTTCTTTTCAATGTCATTTTTTTATTTTTTGTCTTATAAAATATATTTTTCTTTCTTTTTTCTTTCTTTCAATCTTTCTTTTTTTCAATCTTTCTTTCTTTCTTTCTTTCAATCTTTCTTTCTTTCTTTCAATCTTTCCTTTATCTTCACCATTCTTTACTATATTTGTTGATTATTTTAATGAAAATACAAGAAATTCAGATAAAGAGAAGAAAAAAATCAAAATTATAATAATAAAAGAAAATCAACTTGAAAAAGATAGATGGGGGTGAAGCTCTTAAAAAAACGAACATTATCATGAAATCTAAATCACGCCCCTTTTTTCAACCTTATCCCCTTCGTATTCACTCAGGTCATAGTAGATTTTACAACAAAGCAAAAAGTGATCATGGGAGAATGGAAATACGAGAAACTGAAAATAAAAAAAGAAGAAAACAAATAAAGAATCAGCGCTAAAAGAGAAGGTGAAGCAAAGTTAAAGGGGGGGGAACAAAAAAAAAAGGATAAAAGTAACAACAGAAAGAGTAAAAAGAGGGAGTTACTAATTCTGGTACGAAAAGGGCGTCCCAATTCTAATGAAGACAGTAAGGTTCCTTAGAATCATTCTGTTACATTTCTGTGGTGCCACCAAAAGTCGATCACTCTTTAAACATACAACAAATTCTTATTTTTATCAAAGACAAGACAGTCGAATAAAATGCTAACAGAGAGACTAAAAGAAATGTCCTTACTTTTGAGTTGTAACTTGAAGAGATGAAAAAACACAGGTAGAAACAAAAATTACTCCCTGTAAACCATTCCAACTGAATTGTATTTTTCTTCTATCGAGCATCTCCTTTCTTTTCTGATTTTTATTCTTTTATTTTTCTTTCTTGCGTTTTTCATTCATACTTCAATCCTCCCCCTGATTTTTCATCGTTCTTGTATTTTCAATTTCCTTTTTTTCTCTCTTTCGTTTTTCATTCTTTACTCTGTTTCGCCCATGTTAATTTTTCTTTAAATTTTTCATTCTTTCTCATCTTTTCTTCAAGTTTCTTACTTTTCCCTATTTTCTTTTTTTCATTAATGTTTTCTCAATCTTTCCATCTTTTTATTTTATTTTAAATATTTTTCTTCTTCTATTTTAATTATTCTTTGCTTGTTTTGTATTTTAAATTCTTGTCTGCATTTTTCATTCTTTCTTCCATTTTATTTTCATTCCCTTATTGTCTTGTATTTTGTTTCTTTCTCGTTCTTTACGTATTTTCCTTTATTTCTTGTATTTTCCTTCGTTTTTTCATTTCCTTACATCTTTCATTCTTTCTTCCAGGTTTATATTAATGTTCCTTAATTATCTTTTCTTTTCTCGTTTTCCTCTTTCATATCATTTATCATTTTTAAGGAATTTTCATTTAACTCTTCTTCAATTATTTCTTTTTTCATTGCTTATTTTCGTTCGTATTGATACTCTTCCTGATTTTCCTAAAACACTGCTTTTTTTATTTTCATTCTTTCTCCTTTTTTTCTATTTTATTCTCTTTCTTTTTCTGATTGCCCCCACATCACCACCATTTATTTTCTTTTATATTTTTTATTTACAAATTTCAATCTTCGTTATTCCTTCATGTTACTTCTCAGATTTCCTTCTGCATTCCTTCATTTTGCTTTCTAATTTCCTGACTATTTTTCTTTCTTTCGGATAGTTATAGTGATTTTCCAAGAGTAGCTGGGATGTGGCACAAGGCCGAAAGTAAGGGGTACCCAGTGAGGATTGAACTCACTACTCAGTCGTAATTGTTCTAGCGAGACAAGCTTGCTAACCATTACACCACATCAAGGTACATGCATTTTATTAGGATGCAGATTATTATGAAACAAAGTGAAGAGAAGTAACGAAGTAGAAAACATTATTAATGAAGCCGCGTTTCGCCGACGTGTGTTAAGTTCGGCTTCTTCAACTTAGAACAAAATACAGAACTGTGTGTACTGAAAATATGTTGAGTGTTTTGAGGACAAGAAGGACAATAAATTAGATTATGCGAAAAAAAATATGACGACCAGAGACCAAATCTTTTTGTGGGGTAGTTTAGAAGAAATAGCTTGCCCGTAAGACCTTGCGTCTTATTTTTCCAATATATATATATATATATATATATATATATATATATAAAGGCAATCTTTATGTTTATACGTTATTTTTATAAATACAAATATTTAAGTAAATTCTCTGTTTATAATGAACTGTATTAACGACATTTACCGGCCTGAATATCCGAGAAATTTTCATACACAAATATGCGTCCTCCGACAGGAATGAAACCTGTATCCTATATGGAACCGTCATACAACCTGACGTGCTTTTACCGATTGAGCCACAGAGGAGCGTTTCGGCTAGCAACGTCGATTTTGTTGTTTTTAAACTACGATTCTCTATGGATTTCTCTTGTACAATCATATCTGCTCGATGCGTATCTAAATGTAAACAAATGACGTCACAAATTATGAAATGGACAAAGTCCGAAAATTATTTTAAGACATTTTTTTTTATGTTTTTAGGTTCTTTTTACAGATAATAAATAATTTTCATATATATATATATATATATATATATATATATATATATATATATATATAGTCATCCACAGAAAGACTGATTCGCTGTATCACAGCCCATCAGGGTGTATAGGTATCCGATTACTTCAAGCCGGGATCGAAATTTAACCGATTTGTCATCAGTTAGAGAATCTATCCCTTGCGGTTAAAATCCTGGTAGTAAGTTTTCAAATATTTTTCCTCTGCATTTCCTCTGAAATTGGAATATTGTATTGTGCACTTTTTAGTGATTGCACCTTTTAGGTGCAGCTTTTTTCAGTCTTCTTTGAAATATATTATTTTACATTGTAATATATATATATATATAATTTTTTTCTTATAGACAAAAACAGTTTACTCACTACATAGATGTAACTTCGTTTCGGTGCATTTCAATTGCACCTCGAATACTGTGAACGTTAGAATTTATATATTATTTTCGTTCTCATTGCATCCGATATATATATATATATATATATATATATATATATATATATATATATATATGTGTGTGTGTGTGTGTGTGTGTGTGTGTGTGTGTGTGTGTGTGTTTTGAAAAAAAAATATATTGATAAATTAAAATTTTCAGTCACACTTTGCTAGTATATTAATATTTTTTTGTTTTATTATTTCATTTAGATTCCTCAGCTCGGCCAGTATAGTCATCATCCTATGAAATAAGAATTCCGCTTAACAGTAGCAGTGAACTACAGGAATGTATGTACTACAGAAGCTAAAGGAATGAACTGCAGTATGAATATATATATATATATATATATATATATATATATATATATATATATACCAATTATCTCTCAGGCTGTATCGATGCGAATCGAATCGGGCCTATATCTCTCAATATCAGGGAAGAAGCAAACGTTCTTCAATAAAAGATTAGTAATAATATAGTGCATATCCATTTGACATGAAACAAGATGTTTTTATTTTGCCTGTTTTTTTTCTCTGTTTCATATCCAGAGCCAAAGTAACGTCTGAATATCTACTCCCTCACCTGCACCCCGGAAGCAAAACATCAGACCCTTCCTCTACAGAGTACTGCTTACTTGGAAAAAGATTTCCAAAGACTCGACCCACGGTGGAAACACTTCGTAAATAGGTATAAGAGCAAAGCAGACAAAGGGGAAAAAAAAAGAATCGAGATTTGAAAAGGTAAAGCGGTGGGGAGTTAAGATGGGAATCGTGGGTAAAATGTTTTAGGAAAGAGTGAAGAAATGTTAGCAGGTTGGGGCCGGGTAAAATCTGGAACGTTGAGACCGAGAGACGGGCAAAGAGACAGAGAATGTGGCGGGGTGAAATGAATATAGAGAAGAAAGACATGTCTTCAACCCCGTGCAGAATGTTCATATCGAAGAGGCAATATGAAGATAACAACACGCGATGGCTGTCCGAGATTTAACGACATCAATTTGAGAAGGAACACAGAAGGTGACAAAGTCTACGGCTTTGCGGATAAATTGCTTACAGAAAACGGAAACCTCCCTAAGACATTTTTTCTTCTCTCGCGCAGTCCTAATTTCATTTGTTCTTTTTTGCTTATTTTTTTTTTTTTTTACTTTTATTCATAGCTCTGGGTTTTAATTTTGTATATGTTTCTTCTTTGCCAATGGTATTTTTTGACAGGTGGTATTGTTTCACACCTTGTTTTTGTGTTTATATATTTGTGTAAGTTTGCCTTTTTGCCCAGTCAACACCATCGTTACACTGGGACATGATTGTCTCACGGAAGAATTTATTTTGAATCTAATTTTTGAGGGCTATTCCTCCAAACTATCTATTTTAATCTTTTCATAGATATCTATCCTTTATCCTCTTCATATCTATCTATCTATCATCTTATATATATCTATATCATATATCTATATCTATATATATATATATATACCGATAGAGACAGAGATAAATAGACAGATATAGATAGATATGAAGAGGTTAAGTGATAGATAGATAGATAGATAGATAGATAGATAGATAGATAGATAGATAGATATATGGCTGGTCCTGCACGAGGCCTTCACCACTATAATCAAATCTCATGTGCCGGTGTCGGGATGTCGGTTTCCTGGGGACTTATCGGCCTGACCTCATACATCGAACGACAGGGGAGAGATTATATATATATATATATATATATATATATATATATATATATATATATATATATATATATATATATATATTATTAATAGAAATCTTATAAGTATAAGAAACAATACTGCTCGAAAACCTTTCAGTGTATTGATTTGCAAATAAACAAGCCAATACCAAAGAGAAAAAAGTATAAAAAAAAGAAAGAACCAAGAACATGTACGTTAACCGAAAATAAGCGTCCAGCAAACGAGGTCAAATCCCAAAGAAAAAAAAAACCCGATGCGAGTATCAAAAACAACTAAATAAATTGCTCAATACAATGAGTAGAGCAGACCTAGTTAAACCTAGAGAGCCAGACAAACTTACCAAGGTGCCACCTCAGCAGATCGTCAGGGAAGGCCAGCTTCCCTGACGATCCGCTTAGGTGAAACATTGGTAGGTTTGTCTGGCTCTCTAGATTTAACTAGGTATATATATATATATATATATATATATATATATATATATATATATATATATATATATATATATATGTGTGTGTGTATTCTTTATTCATCTATTTGAATGTATTATCTATGTAGCTATCTCTTACCTCTTCATATCTATATCTATATCTACAAATTTATCGCTATATCTGTCGATATATATAAATATTCTTTATCTATCTATTTGAAAGTATTATCTCTCTACTTTGTTCTATCTATCTATCTATATATATATATATATATATATATATATATATATATATATCACATCATGTCTATAGGGCGTATATCAGTAGATGTTAATATGAACTGCCTAAAATAATGGGCCTTCTATTTCAAACACGGGTATCCATATCGATTTAAAAATAAATCCATTAGTTCTTTCGAAATTGCTTTGTTTACGTTTGTGATACGAAATCGAGCCGATACTGGATTTCAAGAAAATCTGACCTAGGGAAAGTGTGTCGCTTAAAATCGTAAATAGAAACCTGCCGGGCTGTGATGCCCTCTGTGGCCGAGTTGTCAAAATCATGCCGGATCAAATGGTGGTTTCTCAAAAAAAGTAGGACACAAATCCAGACTCTGCGGATTTTCTTTATTAAGGTGTATGCCGGTAGATGTAAGTCTCTATTCAAACAGAGAATCAACTAAAATAACGTTTGGAGTAATAAATATGTATACATGTATGAATGTATGTATGTATTTTCGCATTCTGACAATGAGACTCAGGTTCAAATCTCACCATGGTCGATTTGTCAGGAAGGAGACTTCCTGATGTTATCGGTTGAGTCGATCCCATCGTGCGGCACCTTTGGAAAATGCGTCAAAACCTTACCACCGGTTGGCTTTTGAGTGAAATTGATAAAGCGGATCCCCTGGTTGCCGTCGATAGCTGTGCTAGCACGAAAACACAAGTCATTGTGGCCGAGGGCTTGAACGTGCTGGCCTTGTTCAAATTGTTGATCACGCTAGATAACACGCTCTTTCCCAGAAACTAACTAAGGACAGTTCAACATAGTTGCTGGTGAGCTCTGAGGGTGTTGGAGAAACATAAATGTATAAATGTGCATGAGCGAACGTCTGCAATAGGGATTGGCTAGCCACCCTAGTAGACGGGTATCCTCGGATATTCGTGTGCAGCTATACAATGTATGTATATATATGTGTGTATTTGTTTGTTTGTGTGTGTATGTGTATGTGTGTGTGTCAGTTTGTTTCATAATTTATATACATATTGCTATATCGAAGGAATCTGGGAACACAAGCATAGACACACAGACGCATTCAGATGCACGCACATAGTGGATTTGATTTATTTACTTTTTTATGGTGTGTCAACCCTTTATTGTATATTTAAAGCCAATGCATATATTTGATTTTAAGTATAATTCTTTTATGTTGCGAGTCAATATTACATTAACAATTTTCTGAGAATATCAATGATTTTCCAGGTATATTTCTCCGTGCAGCGTTCTTGAACCCGTGAGCCCGAGCACACTAGTGCACCCGGGTTCACCAGTTCAGAAATACCATTTTGAAAAAAAAAAAAAACATTATCAGCATTAAAAATCTTGTCGACATTAAATAACGCATTGAAGTCCATATGCCGTAAAACAAAACAAAAACCAAACCAATAAAGCACATTAAAAATTATCTAAAAAAAAAAAAAAAAAAAAAGGAAGAATAAAAACAGACGAAATAAAATAGGATGCAAACTGTCGATTGAAAAAATTCCTTTGGAAAAAGAAATGAGACATCGTAAATCCAAAGTCAATCTGCAATCAATGAAACTAACACTGGTAGGAATTGAAGAACTTTATATCACAAGAAATTCCACAATATTCAGATGTTGAATTCAGAAAAAGTACCATTCCAAATTGGAAAGATTAAAGGCGGCAATCGGTGAAAAGAGTCCGGAACTGACCTATCGGATGAGCGCTGGCTACAATCAGGACAAAGCTGGCCGAAATGTCTCCTAGCAAACTCAGCAAAATTGGCAGGGCTTGGCTGATATGTCCAGCTACACCAGCCGTACTCACGTGAATTTGAACCTTACGATTATCTCTTTTATTCGATTCGTACTAATTCAGTTCTCAATTTAATTCAAAACTCTTTAATTCAACTCTTTAATTTACTGTAAGTCTTTAAAACAACTTAAACATCAAACAGAATGTTGTCACATTCTCGGAGGACATAACCCTGAAGAAGGAGAAATTTAGTGAAACAAATAATATATTATTATTATTATTATTATTATTATTATTATTATTATTATTTTATCAGAAGAAATTTTAATAAGAATATGTTGAAATAGCTGCACAAAAGTTTTCATGTTTCAATACTATGATTCTACTTCTTCAGGTGATGTTAAGTAACTTGGGATTAAATGATTTTTAAGGGAATTTTAAAAACATTGGTTGCCTCTTGTGAGGATGATCTTGCTAATTCAACCAATTTCTGGACTGGTTGGGTTCATAACCCTGGTTGTTTCTATACATATATATATATATATATATATATATATATATATATATATATGGGGGGGTTGCTTCTAAAGAAAATAACTGGTTCTAAATTCAAACACTGTGACGTTTCTAGAGAATCTCTTTTACGTGAAGGTTCTCAAATTTGAAATTTAAAAGTTAGAATAAGCCCTCGTTCGCTCAGAGAATATATAATTATGGGGTCTGAAAATATATGTTCCCATTTTTCTTAAGACATCCACATTGCATAAGCGCTGAATCTATGGTATTCTCAATATCCTTCTGTAGAACCACACCCTTGTTGCCTCAATATGCTTCTTCATCTGCGAAGAGATTCTGCAGCATTCACTATATAAAAGAATAAAATCAATAGTTGAAATATTAACGAAAGCCAATATTAAGATTTGAATAAAGGCAATAACTCACGTGTTTGTCAAAGGTATGCTTCTGTGGCTGATATGTATTTTTTATTTACTTTAATTAGGTGATTCATCGAGTCTAGAAGAATCGTCAACAGAATTCAGAAACAAATGAACGGCCGTTTCTTCCTATTCTTGGGACTCCTCAGCCGGGCGCATACACTGCCGAGAATCGACCACAGACCGTTACGATATGACACAGGCATCATACCCACTGGACCAACGGGTCTCTGTGACGAAGAAACGACTAACTTGACCCGATATAGCGCCTTTACAAATTCCTTTGTATGACTCATCCAAGTTTACTAATACCTTTGTTACATATCCGACATAGAGACACTTTGCTCTAGTGGGTATGGCGTTTGTGTCATATCGTGACGGTATGGGTTCGATTCTCGCTAGTGGATGCTCACTGCTGATTCCCGTAATGATTTTTATTTATTTGTATATATATATATGCCGCTCTCTGACATTTCTGAAAAATAAGATAAGATATTCTATTTGTATAGATTATTAAAAGAGAAGGAATCATCCATAAATTTACTAAGTAAAGTTGATTTACATCCCATCCCACTACAGATGGGACAGGAAATATATAAATTTATATTCATTAAGATTTATTAAATGACGTGATGGTGAAAATTTACAAGCATCATTATCGCTTATAATATTTTTTTTCATTTATATTTTATACACACACACACACACACACATATATATATATATATATATATATATATATATATATATATATATATGATATGCTATTCATCTCTTTTCTATTTCTCTATTTATATATATATATATATATATATATATATATATATATATATATATATATATATATATATATATATATATATATATATATATGTATATATATATGCGCTATATTTATGGGATAAAGTGTTCAATATCACAGATAGAGCGTATGTAAATATAAATATAAAAGTGAACATTGAAGTCAACACTAGAGCGACAGTCTGTTTCATGCTAGAGGCAATCTAGCATGAAACAGCCTATATATATATATATATATATATATATATATATATATATATATATATATATATATAAAGATATATAGATATATATAAGGGAAAGACAGGGTGAGAGAGATAGAAAGATGGAGATAAGATTGAAGAGAGAGGTATATATAGAGAGAAACGGTAGCTCGCAGCTTGTATACAATTATACTTGTCTACAAGGGGGGATTGCGAATCCCTGTTGCAGGCCCATCCTCAGACACATTTGTGTTTCTTCAACATTCACAGAGCCCATCTGTTTATATTACAACCTTGCTGAGCGGACTGTAGTTATAGCTTCTGAGAGGGAGAGAGAGAGAGAAATAGAGCGTGTATGAGTGTGTGTATGTGAGAGAGAGAGAGAGAGAGTGAGAGAATCGTAGTGTGATCAGCAATTTGTGCAAAGCAAGTACATTCGAAAACTTGTTCACGATGACTTATAATTTCCTGGTCGCACAATGGTCGACGAGACATTCTGTCTGGCTAATTTCATTTACAAGGCTTCCGCCAAATCTTGGTATAGTTTTCAGGCACTTTCGAAACCGGTTGCAACAAGAAATTTAACTGACGACATTGAGGTTCCAACCAGAGTTCCCTAGACGAAAAGCGAACTTCCAAATCCCGCACCCACGCGCATTATGTTTCATGGAATGGGGGTGGGGGGTAAACTGAAGCTAGCATTTATAGATTCGTAGAAGTCACAACGAGAAACGTTTTCCTCAAATAGGTCATTCAAACCATGCTTTGTGAAGATGATCTCCATGGCTGAAATCTCGGCGACACCCTTTGGCTCGAAAAGTGTTTTCCTTGATGGTAAAAAAAAAAAAGAAAAAATACGCAAGTTCGATTCTTATCGGAGTTAGTTTTTTTGTTTTTTTTTTCATCAACACCCTCACAATCTACGCCGGTAATTATTAATATCAATTTAAATAAAAAAAAAAAAAGGGAGACAACTCATACAAGTGTCCCCACTAAAAATAACGTCTATATTAATAAGAAATACTGTCTGATAAAATTCAATTTAAAAAATTATTTAAAACATATATGTATATAATTATTTTTTTAAAAAGTCTACATACATACATATATAATTTATATATAAGATTTTAAAAATAGAAAGTCGCCCACTCGAATTCTGGCCATGCCCAACAAAGGATTCATAGGAATTAACGCTTGTAGCAGAATATAGGAATACATTTCACACAGAAAAAAATGAAAATAAACTAAAAACAGCAAAAACAACCGCCCCACCCCACACTTGAAAATGACTAGAGAATGGAAGAAAGCGCTTGGAAAATCGACAGTTTTTATAAGTGTTCACACCCACGAAACGAAAATATGTAAGAAGACTGCAAAAACTAAATATGAAATTAATAAAATTTTCCATGTCCGTTATATTTAACGAAAGATGTTTAATGAAAGTTTGCTTCACAAATATTGAACCCTTTTTAATATAAATATAATGCCAAAGACTATATATATATATATATATATATATATATATATACACAATAATCCAAAAGAGGAAGAACTTATATATAATAATATTAAATTAAATAAAAACTATTCCTTGGGCGTCATATCGGGGGAAATGTGCACACACACATACACACACACATATAACTCTGACATGTGATTTTAACAATATGGACCAAAATTACACAAAAACATATCTTGAAATAAAAAATAGTAAATTTATTCAATAAAATCGCCATTTTCTTCAACTACGGCCTCCAGGCGACACCGGAATCTCCTGTCTAATGGTTTAAGTTGGTGAATGTTTCCTTAATCCTTGCCTTCGGTTCATCTCTGGTGTTACAAGGAGTTTTCTTAATCTCTCGCTCAACTGCGTGCAACACATTTAATAATCATGAGGAGTGTAGTTAGGTGGCCAGAGGTCAGGGATGATGTGGTCACAGAAATTGACTTACAGCCATGACTGTGTTCTTCTGCATGTGTGGCATGGTGCAGAGTCCTATGGCAGACATAGCGACTTCCAACAGTCACCTTCTTGACCCAGGGCAGCACTTCCTATTCCAGGCACTTGTTGTTGTCCTCCGTGTTGAGTCTGAGTTCCGGTGGGGTAAGATGAATGGAGAAATAACCTCACCAATGATTACTCTAAACACATTCGTATTCACTGTTAGACTCGTCCAACTCTTTCCGAATCCTCTACACTGTACTCAGATTGGGACCCAAACACTCTGAAATTTTCGTATTGGAGATTCGTCCACGAATGCTAAGAAGGTGAGCAAGGTATTTTCCTAATTTATGCTGTAGTTAATTGCAACTGACCCAACTATACTGTGCAGTAGACAAAATGAAAAGACATACAACGCGCATGCGCGAAATGAAAAATATAGCATGACGACAATTTACCCATCGCACCCTCTCTGTGTGTGTGTGTGTGTATATGTGTGTGTATATATATATATATATATATATATATATATATATATATATATATATATGATTATTTTTTTAATATGATCCCTTCGCTACATGAGTGTTCTCATGTTTCAAAAACAGGAGCCGAAAACTTCAATATAATTATTAAAATTAAACTGAATAAAAGTATCAAGATCTGTTTCATCCTCAAGCGAATTTTTAGGAATCGTAATTATAATTTAGGCTCTACTTATGTATTGAGCACTGTTTTTTAAAAATAAAAACAAAAATAATAAAGAACTTCGGATTATTTAGCTAACGTGTTCTTTGCTATTTTCTATATATTTGCACACACAAACACATATACACACACACACACACACGCACACACACACACACACATATATATATATTCTTTCTAGGTCCGCTTTCGCTAGGTTTGCTTTCCCGCACTTTCTTGGTCATGCACACACACACAAATATATATATATATATATATATATATATATATATATATATATATATATATATATTATTTTCTTTTTAAATTAATCTTTCCATTTCTTCTTCTACTTTATCTCTACCTTTTTCTTTCCTGCTCTGAAGCTGTTGTTTCTTCTTCGTCCTTTTTTTTTTTTCATCCTGCGAAAAGAGCTGACTAGAAAGACCTGGTCGGTACGTCACCGTCCCGGCCCATAACTTACCTGCTTTTAACCCAGCAGCCTGCCCTTCCTCGTTCGTTCCTCACTGATCACGCAAACGTCCAAGACGTTGTTATGTTTCCTGACTATGGATATCAGATTTGGGTACAAAATGTCACTTATTCTTTTGACTTTTATCAAATTCCTTATTTACCCTTTCTTCGCTTTTGTTAATTTATTTTTTTTTTCTTCTTTGGTTTCTGTGTTTCTTATTCTAATGATTGTTGTCTTGTTTTTCATTTCGTTTGTTGTTTTCAGTTTTATTTGTTTCTTCATTTCGCTGTATTATTTTCTTTTATAATCTTATTTATTTCTGTCTTATATTTTGCCCTTTGCTTTGGCGTTTATTTGTTATATTGAAAGAAAGGAAAGTGTAGCTTATGGAATAGTTTTATTGGCACAGAAGGCAGATACATTTTCGTGCGAACAGAAACAGACTCATAAACAAGCAAGTAAGCAATCTCACACGCATATCACGTTAAAACTCTCCCGCCTCTGTAGAGAAAGGGAGATAGTCATATACATTCATATATATATATATATATATATATATATATATATATATATATATATATATATATATATATATATATATATATATATATATATATATATATGAGCAAATCATTGGCCAACAAACACATTTCTGCCTCTCTTCCATTTCAGATAATTTTGAAAATGAAGCAAATTGTGCTTTTTACAGCCAGTCTTTATTGTTCGTCTCCTTTGCACTTTCGGCATACATATGTTTAAAAAAGAAGGTTGTATATATATATATATATATATATATATATATAGACACACACACACATATATATATATGAGTGTGTGTGTGTGTGTGTATATATATATATATATACATTCATGTATACATACATATATATATATATATACACACACACACATATATATATATACACACACACATATATATATATATATGTGTGTGTGTGTGTTAATAATATTAGCGGCGCAATCCTTAAGAATCCATTTGGTTATTATTTATTTCATGAATATATACAAATATTCATCTTTTCCGACTGAAGTTTTTTTTTTTTTTGAATAAATCGAGTCAATTTGTCCAGATAAAAGAAGAAAGAGGGAGAGAATAAAAAAAATAAAATAAAATAAAATAATATATATATATATATATATATATATATATATTAGATCTGATGTGCTTTGACCTCAAAGCAATGTTGAATATTGCCTTTAAACAGATTTTTTCCCCTGACCCCCGAAATAGACATGTCTGCTCAGTTTCTTATCCTAACGTAAACAAAGCAGTTTCGAAGGAAAGGGATGGACATTTTTATTTATTAAAACATTATAGAATTGTGTAACTCTCTTCTCTTTGCAAATGAATACTCCATCAGAAATTATATTACCACAAATTGAAAATGCAACTCTAATCTTTAACAATGCAAATTGGTCAAGCAAAGTTGAATATTGCCTTTAAACACAGATTTTTTTCTTTGACTCTTAAAATAGACATCTCTGCTGATTTTCGAATCTCAAAGTAAACAAAGCGATTTTTAAATCACGTCAGATCTAATGACAATTTCCCCTAGGGGAACGTAGGTTCGAATCCTACCGAAGAGCACATATTTCTAACTATTAAAATTTCTCGAATATTCAGCCCGATTGATAAAGATAAAAAAAAATACTGTTTACTAAATAAACGGTTCATCTACTCAAATATGGTTGTCAATTAAAACTAACGTTTAAGCAATAAATTCTGTCGGATTAATAGATAAAAAAAGTCATCCCTTCCTTTCAAAATTTCTTTGTTTACGTTAGGAATGGCTATTTCGAGAGCCACAGAAAAATAACTTTAAAAGGCTGTATTGAACTTGACTTGACCATCGACACACTCTGTGGCCGATACGTATAAAATACGTAAGATGGGTAAACGGATACGAATCCTGACGGAATATTTCTGGAATATTCTGGCCGGTAGACAAAAATAAATACTAATAAATAAACGGAATGTCTACTCAAGTAAGAGTATCTACTAAAAATAACATTTATGACATAAAATTAATTACTTTCTTCAGAAATAATAATCAGACGTCTAGTCACACCGAAGAGCTGTGAAACAGCGAAACAGTCTGTCTGTGGATGATACTATATATGCTTCCGGGAAATCCGGTTGAGTTCTCGTGAGAAAGGAGATTTTAAAAAACAGCGACTCATACTGCTATTAATGCATTACGAATTCAAGTGCAAATTGAGTTCTCTTGGCCGTTGGCATATTTAGTATAGAAAAAACGTTAAAATTTTCCCACCTTTCCCGTGCAACGATAGCCTAGGGGTAGGGTATCTGACATGCTTAAAGCAATCGGACGTTTAGCCTCACTGAAGAGCTATAAAAACAGCGTAATAGTCTGTCTGTGGATCACACTGTATATGCTCCCGTGAAATCCGGTCTAGTTCTCGATAGAAAGGAAATCTTAAAAACAGCGGCTCCTACTGCTATTAATGCATTACTCTTCAAGTACGAATTGAGTTCTCCGGGCTGTATTTAGTATAAATTTTTTTTTTTTAAATTTCCCTTCTTATCTGCCGCGCGACGATGGCCTATGGGTAGGTTATCTGACTGATGTCAAATCGGATGGGTTTCGATCCCGGTTTGAAGCATTCGGGCGTCTAGCTACATTAAAGAGATGCGAAACAGTCTCTCTGTGGATGACACTATATATGCTTCCGGGAAATCCGGTTTAGTTCTCGAGAGAAAGGAGATTTTAAAAACAGCGTCTCCTACTGCTATTAATGCATTACTCTTCAAATACGAATTGAGTTCTCCTGGTCGTTGGCGTATTTAGTATATTGCACTCGAATATATGTACTCCCTACAAGACTTTAAGTGGAGCGACTACATTGAATCAATATCTGCATTGGCTACAAGGAAATTTGGATAACTGAATTGCACCAGAATTTTTTCTTGCCATATATCATCATACACATTTATAAATCTACCATTCGTTTCTGCATTGAATCTTGCTGCCATATCTGGTCTGGTGCTCCTGCTATACATTTTTTAACAAAATCCAAAGAAAGATATGCAATGTAATCGATCCTGACTTGGCATGTCGACTTCAGTCATTTTCTCACTGGCGTGGCGCGGCTTCTCTCTGTCTTTTCTACAAATATTTTCATGGCAATTGCGCTGACGATCTTTTTTCCCTTTAACCCCGACTATATGTATTTAAGCGTGCTACTAGATTGCCATCTACGTCCCACCCGCTTACTATTGAAATTTTTAAATGCAACTGAAAGTTCTACTCTAACAGTTTCTTTTCTTTCACTTCCTATTTCCTCGCTTCACTGATAACCGCAAGATACAAAAATTTAAATGCAATGTCAATCCCCATCTTCTGTCTTCTTGAATCCCGTTCATCTTTACGCCTTTCCACAGTCCTTACTATACTCATTTTTTTTCTCTCACTTTCACTCCCATTAACCCTATGCGCATTAGTGGCATTTCCACCTTGCATGGGGTGAAATGATTAACAAATAAAATAATATGAGGTTATTTAGGCATGATTAATTCTCTGAGATATGTTTGGTGGAATAATATCGATTAGTTCTGACTATCAATTTTAAAAATAAATTTCAATTTTTAAAATATCAATTTTTAAAATATATTCAAATATCAATTTTTTAAATTTCCGAATTAGTAACCTTATAATATTGCTAAATTTACAAAACATATTTACTTTTATTTTAGATGATTTTTCCCGACTAATTTATTTGAAAACTAAATAATGAAAATAATATAAATATAATAATAATAGTAATAATATAAACGAACATTAATTAAAATAAAGTTTACATATTTAATTTATTTTAGATGATTTTTCCCGAGTATTTACGAATGTTTCTCTCTTCGATTTCAATGATTATCCTGTGTGTATGTACGGAACTGTTTCGTTTAATTCAGGCGTACTCAGCTTTGATGGAATCAAATTTCAACTCACTCAAAATGGAGTTATATCCACGCCACTAGTGTTTCAAGTAAAGCAAATCTCAAACATGTCGTTCGTCCATAACTTCGTTTGGAGTTACAGATGTGACAGGAAATATTAACAATAGAATTATCATTTTATAGTTTTTGTTTAAACTTCATACATCAAAATAACGAATTAAGTACATTTTGTTGAAAGTTTTCCTAAGAATGCGAAACGAAAATAAAACTTAACGTAGATAGGAATTGAAGAGTGACATGACAAAGAAATTCCAGCCCGATAAGACCAAAAAGAAATATTTCTAAAATAATGACTCGATGGACGAATTTCTAGCCAAAATAGAAAGAATAATCTTTAAAAATATAAAACGATTTTCATTTCATATCTCTCGTCTTCCTTTAGCAGTCTCTCTCTTGTCCCTCCTCACTCAGTGTCATAAACGATCTTCCATATCCCCCTCTCTTGTCCCTCCTCACTCAGTGTCATACACGATCTTCCATATCCCTCTCTCTTGTCCCTCCTCACTCAGTGTCATACACGATCTTCCATATCCCTCTCTCTCGTCCCTCCTCACTCAGTGTCATATACGATCTTCCATATCCCTCTCTCTTGTCCCTCCTCACTCAGTGTCATACACGATCTTCCATATCTCTCTCTCTTGTCCCTCCTCACTCAGTGTCATAAACGATCTTCCATATCCCCCTCTCTTGTCCCTCATCACTCAGTGTCATACACGATCTTCCATATCCCTCTCTCTCGTCCCTCCTCACTCAGTGTCATACACGATCTTCCATATCCCTCTGTCTTGTCCCTCCTCACTCAGTGTCATAAACGATCTTCCATATCCCCCTCTCTTGTCCCTCATCACTCAGTGTCATACACGATCTTCCATATCCCTCTCTCTCGTCCCTCCTCACTCAGTGTCATACACGATCTTCCATATCCCTCTCTCTTGTCCCTCCTCACTCAGTGTCATAGACGATCTTCCATATCCCTCTCTCTTGTCCCTCCTCACTCAGGATCATACACGAACTTCCATATCTCTCTCTTTCCTTCAGCAGTCTCTCTCTTTGTCCCTCTTTCCTCAGTGTCATACGCGAACTTCTATATCTCTCTCTTTCCTTAAGCATGTCTCTCCTCACTCAGTTTCATACACGATCTTCCATATCCATTTCTTTTTTAAGCAGTCTCTCTCTTGTCCTCCTCCGGGGTGGTATCATCAGTTAGGCTCCCAGCTACGGGCAAATAGTAAAACCCCCACATCAAAACACTCTGAAAGTATAAAGTTATACACTGATAATAAAATAATCAACAATATATATTTATAACAGAATGACTAACAATATATTTTATCTGAAGGCGTACAATTGCGTTCAAATTATATTTATTTGAAGTCATAAAACTCTGTTAAAAATATTTAAATTTCTGCATTAAATGACCCATTGATGTGTCAATATGCCACTAAACAATATCAACCAAATCATCCGCTCGGTTAGGCGTTGTCAAAGCGTATTCGCTGAGTTAATTATATACACTTTTTATTAAAACGACATTTTTTCAGGTTCAAAATTCTGGTTACAAAGGCTGCGGTTTCAATGCTTTGAAGGAGTTTTTAAATTCTAATAATTTACATTTGACTACATGGAAAAATGAAGCAATACATTTTGTCTTCAAGGTGTATATTATATCAGTCTAGATCAGTTACGACTGAAAAGTGAGTTCGATCCTCACTAGGTGTCCCATACTTTCGGCCTTGTGCCACATCTAAGCTACGCTTAGAAAGTAACTATATTATATCAGTCCATTTTATAACTCGGAAAATAAACTGGCATAGTCTAACTTATACCCCGATTATAAAAGTGCCTCGCCAATTATAATGATTTTCCAAGCGTAGTTTCGACTTAAGACCGAAATTAATGGGCATCTAGTGAGGATCGAACTCACTACTCAGCCGTAATTATTTTATCAAGATTAGCTTGCTAACCATTACACCGCCTCGAGGTGCCTCTGTCACGCTAAGTATAAACGAAGATATAGTCTATGCTGGTGTATATTATGGGCTGTAGATATGCTATAAGCTTAGAGTTTAGACTGAGTAGGGGCATACTCTGATTTGAATATTTATTCTGGGCTGTATCAGCTGGCCTTTTGGAAGGCTTCTGCTTTTTCAGTGAGTGTTTCGATAGGATCATGTCATTTTCCTTATCTTAAACAAAATAAACTACCCTGACTGCATCACGTGTGTCTTGCAACTGATATTGAATTCCGCTACTTTAAGCTGCCATCATTGATTGGATCAGTTGAGCGATCATTGTCGCCATTCAAATATACGTGTGTGTGTCCCGTAGACATTTAGGGTAGCAGAGGCACTGAAACCATAGAAGAAATGGCATGTCTAGGTCAAAATAGCCTGACGAAGACCATCTCTCTTCATGCTTGTTTTGAAATAATAGTTTTAATTCTAGACTTTTTGCCATCTCAGGTAAAGGTGCCCAGTTTGCTCTGCTATTTAACCCATAGCTGGAGGAAGAACATTTCATTTTTATTCCAAGTACATTAGCGCCAAATGAACAGTAGGCATCCTGGCGGTTTTTTCGTTCCGATACCAAATGGAAGTTAAAATCTGCTTAATTGAGCTGATGCATATGCGTCTGTTACCTACTGCGTTACACGTGGAAATGATCTTAGCCAGCGACTCTCGCCTGTCAACAGAGACAATTAGATTCAGACACCTCCGGTCACGATCATTAAGGACCCGTGGTTGGCTTCTGCAATGTTTATGGTTGATTGCATTGCCTGTTATACGGTATTATTTTATACACATGAGACCGTCTCCGTAATGGAATATCCCACGAGTCTGATTTTCACTTTGATAATCCACGGGAACTCTCATAGATTACGTTTCTTTCCACGGGCAGCTTAGCCAAAGTAGAAAAGCTCTAAGCGCTAATTTGTTTAGCATGGAGGAGGTACAATAACCACTCATCCTAACAATCTTATGTCTTGTTGGGTTTTATTTTTCTTAGATTTTATTGTCCTTTCTGAAGAATGTCACTTTTTCTCTTTACCAAAGCAGAATACTTTGGTGCTAGAAATAACTATTTAGAGTTTTGGTCCTTACATGTTCCAGTGGACCGTAATGGACATTGCCTTTCAGGTTCTTCTAATCGAAATCACTCCAAAAAAGGCAGTGATGCCACAAGGAGTTACACGGTGTGAAAGAATTAGAAAACAGAAGCATTATTGAGAAATGAGAACAAAAGAAGTGTAATCAGGAAGACAATTGACAATGATTGATATTGCATTTAAATTTTTGAAGAGCAAACTTGACTGGTAAGCATGGGGCCAGAACAGAGCTTCACGAGCGATAAGTGTGAGAAAAGAAATTGTTAGAACAGAACGGTTACATCTTACCAGTTCAACTAGAAAATGAGGCGACCTTTTTTTAATCTAATATATATATATATATATATATATATATATATATATATAGTTCCCTACCCTAACGTAAACAAAGCATTTTCTAAGGAAAGGCATGGGAAATTTTTTTTATTAATTATATATATATATATATATATATATATATATATATATATATATATATATATATCCATTAATTATATTTTATTTCCCCAGGTAGCTGTTTTTTCCTGGTTCATCAGATCACATTCCCAAGGGTAAAAATGTTATTTTTATACACTTTTGAGGAGTAGTTTTAAGATACTTAAGAGTAAGGGAGGCCGTATATATATATATATATATATATATATATATATATATATATATATATATATATATATAGTCAGTGAGGTAAGTTTTTTTGCATATCACACACGGTGAAAAATATGACAACTCTCTCGAAATAGACATATCTGCACAATTTCGTACCTCAACGTAAACAAAGCAATTTTTAAAGCACGTCAGATTTAACGTGCTTAAATTCGTTCGATTCATTCAGTCTATGTGCCATACCAAACAGTTCATCCGAACAATTATCATGAAACTATTTATATAAAAGGCAGAGGGAAGCAACTTTGAGACGCCAGGTCAGTATCAGTAATATTGCTGATTCGACTTTGGATTTATATCATGAATGTTTCACTAAATACAAAGCAAAGGGATTTGTTTTGGTGTGATGCCGAATTCTTATTTTGTGATGACCACTTTCTCTTTTAGTTTTCTTTTGAAATGCAAAACCTATTTTTCATCACCAGTAAGAATGCGATGAAAAAAAAAAAAAGTATGGTTGCCATTTTTAGTTATACAACTGCTGTGGTTGATGGAACATTGTATTCGGTTCACAAGCCAAAAAAATAATGTTAAATTTCTATCGTTTAAAGATTTTGTGATTAAAATATAGAGCGTACGGCTCTATCATGTTGAAATCTCGATTCCCGTACGATCACCGATGTTAAACAACGTCGAGACTGATCAACACCTAGCTTCGGAATACCAGGTGCTGTAAACTTGAACGTGCAGATGATGTAATGGATAACGGCTCAAAAGTGTTAACTGGTGATCCGAGTTCGAATTCCAGTCGGGTTCTTTATATACACTTACACGCAAATAAGCTGGGAAACGGGAATGGATCCACCTTTTCTCCTCCCTGCTATGGGTTAATTACTAAGATTTGTGTCTCTAAATCATTATAATCCCTCAAAAGTTCTTACAATCTAAAAATATATTCTGGCTTTAAATAACCGTCAAAAGGTTGATAAGCCGTAGAAAGCAGATCGATCAATCAATCTTTTAAAACCTGAAATTGATTATAATCGACATACTATCAGGGAGAGAGAGATGATATCTAAAATTGATTATAATCGACATACTATCGGGGAGAGAGAGAGAGAGAGAGAGAGAGAGAGATGACAAGAGATCGTAAAGTAGTTGTAAGCGCATTTTCTAAGCATTCAACCATAGTTCTACTTTGGTTGGTTAACTCAAAACTCATAGTGTTGATATACATAATTACTTTCCGAACACTAATACTTCTATAGTCCATACACGGACACACAAGTAAGTGGAAGAGTAGATACAGACGTAAAAATTCAAATTGACTGACGGTTTTATAGTACGCATGCGCACACTTTATAATCAACTGAACAAAGAAATGGTTAAAACAAACCAAACAAAAGAATAGCTAAATAAAAGTTTTTAAAAAAGAGAAAATAAATGACTGAATGATTGAACCAAACGAACGAACGAATGAATGAATGACGAGATGACTAAATCGAAAAAAAAGGTCTGGCCAAAATCGCTTTACGCAGGTCAAGCGAGAAGACGTATGGTCGCATCGCATGTACACATAGTAAGAGAAGACAGGCGCCGACTTTCTTCCTACGAGCAGTCTCCGCCTACTTTGACTGTATCTGTCCTCTGCAGATGATGGCCATTCTATTTTGAGGGAGAGGAGGGCAGTGAGCAAGGAAATTTCGCTCTGATAGCACCGGACAATTATAAGACAATGGAAAAACAAAAGAATGAAGAAAGAACGATGGTAGCAAGAGTGTGGGTGGGGTGATTACAGATAGGTAAAGAGTGGTGGTCAGACTTGCTGAAAACAACGATTGATTTGATATAGATAAATACTCGGCAAGAAATTGAGGGGAAAATGTTTCTCATTTTTTATGTTGTTGTTATTCTTTTATTTTTATTTTCATTTTAATTTTTTTTGTTTTATGTATTTTTCCAGGTTCAGCACTTAAAACGCGTATTGATTAATCAATCACTCTAACTCACTTTGTTCATATCCATCTATTTACTTATCAATATATATATATATATATATATATATATATATATATATATATATATATATATATTAATCATTTAACCCCATGAAGGCGGAAATGCCACTAAAAGGCAGGGAGTTACAGTGAAAGAGAAGGCTGTGGATAGGGAGGATTGAAAAAAGTAACAAAGATGAACAGGATTCACGATGACAGAAGATAGCGATTCGCATTGCATGTACATTTTTGAAGATGGTCATTACCAGTGGAAACAAATAAACAGGAGGAAATTCCACAGGAATTAAGAGCGAGAAAAGAAACTGTTAGAGGAGAAATGACGGTTATATTCAGCTATTTCAATACTAAACGATTATGAACAGGAATAACATGGACGCCAGACCAGATATGGCGGCAGTATTAAATGCATAGACGAATGGTAGATTTATAAATGTGCAAGATGGATTCTGACGAGATACATTGTCTGGTATGAACCAGTGACCCAATATTCCTTGCAATAGATGTAGCTATTGATTCGATGTAGCCGCTCCACTCCAAGTCAGTCGAAAATGTTAGGACAATAACGCACGGCGTCTTGCTCTACAGGGGTCTAGCTTTAGACTTGCTTATGGAAAACAGTGCATCTATGGTGGTTAAATAAGAGCAGTTTTATTTTGGAGATGTTAAAATTAAAAGCCATTTCCAGCCCTATTTAACCACTGATTGGAGGTCCGTTTCAAGGGAAGCAACCACGCTTACTTGGTTTGGTTTGGTTTGTTTTACAGCATAATAACCTCAATGGGTTATTTAATTCCGACAATATTTTTATTGTCGGTAATATTTTATCTTCAAAAATATATTGCTAGTAATATTTTTCTTCAAAAATATATTGCTGGAAATATTTTTTCCTTCAAAACTGTATTGCTGATAACACTTATTTCCTTCAGAACTGTATTGCTGGTAATATTTTTTCATTCAAAAATATATTACTGGTAATATTTGTTCCTTCAAAAATGTATTGCTGGTAATATTTTTTCATTCAAAAATATATTACTGGTAATATTTGTTCCTTCAAAAATGTATTGCTGGTAATATTTTTGTTTTCAAAAATGTATTGCTGGTAATATTTTTTCCTTCAAAAATGTATTGCTGGTAATTTTTGTCCTTCAAAATGTACCGCTGGTAATATTTCTTCCTTCAAAAATGCATTGCTGAACATATTTTTTCCTTCAAAAATGTATTACCAGGACGCTTGTCAGCTCTGATGGATTTGCTATAGAGACATGAGTAAATGTTAGTGTCATCTGCATAAATAATTATATGGGAACTGATGATATCATGTATAATATTTATGAAGATCAAAACCAAATTAGGACCCAGGATAGAGAATTTTAGGACATCTGCGTTCGTGCGAAAGGATGTGGAAGCAAACCCGTTCAAAACGACATTCATTTCACGATTTCATAGAAAATATTGGATAAAATCAAGCAATCAACCTGAAAAAACTGAAAAATCAATACTGAAAAACAGCGTGCCGAATCATGTGAATCTCCTTCAAGATATCTAGAGCCACAGCTCGTGTTTCGCCGTTATTATCATGAGTTTGATATAATTTTTTAGTGATGACCGTTGACACATCAAAGGTAGACCTGGAGAAGCCATATTGTTTGTGAGAAGTAAGATGCTTAGGGGTTACTGAGTGTTAAAGAATATGAGAAAATAAATGAGTTTATATATATTTAAATTAGTTTAAATAGAGATTTTTGTCCAGAAAAGAAACCACTCATCTGAACAGGAGAAAAATTTAATAAAAAGCTAATCGCTGTACCTTGTCTGTCGTCTTCAGTGAAACTTGTATAAAAAAAGGGATTGCTACCGAGATACAATACATACCCACTACAAACTCGCTTTAACGACGCTTGACACTACATTTGAATGATAACTCTTTTAGGCATTTAAAACAACACGTCTGGCCGCATACACAATTCCGGAAAATCCTCGTTGAAATCACATCTATACTTAAACATGAAAACAATAAACAAAAACTACAAATACTTAGAGCTATATACATAAAATAGTTGAAACCTAATCTGAACAAAATAAAATATGAAATCTCCACAAATATTTTTAAATGCCTATATTTGGTAACAAAAGCCATTGGTTTATACCAACGGCTTCCCATATTAATACTTCTCGTTTTCACTCTCGTGTGGTCATGTGTGCCGTCATGAGCTGCGGTGAGATTTTCGCTTACAGCGTCTTGTAAGCACGAGTTTGTCGTTGCTTGGAAATCATCCATGCAAACAGAAACAGACTATCATCCTTGTTTTATTCGTGTATTGTTTAATATATTGTAATGTCATTGTCATCTTTTATAATGGCTTATGTAAGCCGAAAGTTTAGATAGTATTACAAATATTTCTTTCTTCGTTTAATGATAATGTAATTAAGCTTATCAGACGATATGAAAAGAATTTACATAAAATAGATCGACAACACTTGCCTACATTATTTAATCAAACATGCATCAATGAAATAATGCTGCCTAAATACACGCACACACACACAATATATATATATATATATATATATATATATATATATATATATATATATATATATATAGTCGTGTTTCAGCACATAACAATATGTCTCCTCACGTAATTGTAAATTCCTGTCGAGTGAACGATTAATTTAGTTTCAGAATTAAGATACACCCTCTGTCCGCAGGTATGCAGAAAATAGAAAAGAACACGTTGGGTGCATAATCCGGAGTTCCTTAGTATTTTTGTTTTTATTTTTAAGAAGACAGTGCTCCATACAGAATTAGAGCTTATTTATAATAATATTTTTTTTGTTTAAAAATATGATTCCTTCGCTACATAAGAGTTCTGTTTCAAAAACGAGAACCGAAACCATCCAAATAATTATTAAAATTAAGTTGAATTGAGGTGTTTAGTCCCGTTTCATCTTCAAGCGAAATTTTCCTCAATTCAACTTAATTTTCATAATTATTTGGATGGTTTCGGCTCTCGTTTTGAAAAAAAACATGAAAACTCTTATGTAGCGAAGGAATCATATTTTTAAACAAAAAAAATATATATATATATATATATATATATATATATATATATATATATATATATAGTACAGGTAATCGATCCGTTGGTATATAATCTCGGTGGATCCTAGTAATATTAATTATTAAAAAATATTCGGGGCCTGTATGAGAAACGTCCCTTATTAGGAACTGATATTAAACAACAAACTACAAAGGTTCTGGCCATAAATAAACCTTAACCCCAGACCGCTTCACCCGGGGTAAAATATCTTACGCCCCCACCAATCGCAAACACAAACCCATTCTCGTTATCAAGGCGTCTACCAGAGGAGGACTGACATTGAAAATAAATTTAAAACAATACTCCGCGACAGGCACTTAGTGACTGATGATAAACGCTAATAAATGATAAATCTGTATATTGAGGTAACTTTTGTTTTTCTGCTGTAATACATCTATCTATCTATCTCTCTCTCTCTCTCTCTCTCTCTCTCTGTATATATATATATATATATATATATATATATATATATATATATATATATATTAATATGTATATGTGTGCCTGTGTGTGTGTTTGCGTGCCTGTGTCTGTGTGTGACTAAGTGGAAAAAGTTTACTTTTGAAGCGTTTCGTCCGAACATCTTCGGAATAATGATGCTGGGAATTTTAGAATTTTATTTGGAGTCGTTTTTTTTCTTTTTTCTTTCCATTACTTTGCAAGTATACCACCCTGTGACAATAGAAAATCTTTCCAAAAATGAGCCAGGGAGCAAATTTACTGTAGATGACGTTGCGATTAAGGCACTCGCTAGACATTTACGTCGTAATGAATTATTTTTTTCTTTTGATCATGGTGGCATTTGTTATGTCAAAGTTGTGGCCTGTTTCGTTACGGTGGTCCACCAACGTATTTGATGTATTATTTTGTAAAATGTCCCTTTTGTGTTCATATAATCTTTTATTTAGATTTCTTGACGTTTCTCCTATGTATATTTTGTTACAATTAGCGCTTCAGCTTATTGTTTTGTTTAGTATTGTCTTTTATTGTATTGGATGTAGTAGTAACAGATTTCATGATGAGTTAAGATTCTTTACGATTGTAGATGTGATAGAATTAAAGACTAAACTCGTATATACAAAGTTATTGTTTATTCGCCTCTACACAAAGCCAAAAGGCAACTTTGGAAATCCTGACCTTAGCCAGTGCTCGAAATCCGACGTCTCACGCGCACTTAATAATTTTATTTGTAAAGTTGCTGCTGATGAATTATACGCAATAGATTGACTTTGGTATCTGAGAGCGCAAACGTAAATTGCGATAATTTGTGAAAACAATGGAGTCGAGGAGCTAGGAAAGAATGAGGTAAAAAGAAAACAGAAAAAGGGAAAAATAAAAGCGAGAGAAGGAAAAATGGAAAAGGGGAAGAGAAAATGAGAAAAATAATGTAGATAAAATAAAATTATTTTTTTACATACAAACACAAACGCACGCGCGCACACATACTCACACACATACCCCCATATATATATATATATATATATATATATATATATATATATATATATATATTGCAAATTCCATGTCTTCGCAAAACTTCAGAAAAGTATAGATTTGTAGATATGGCGTAGATATGGTGTGGTTATTTTGGAAATAATTTCGCGCGTTTCGGCGCGCTTACATCCCGATAAACATAAGTATATTTTCTTCCCCAAAAAGCGCTATATCTACAAATCTATATCTACGTCTGTAAAGTTTGGCGTATGCATAGAATTTGCAAACTGCTAGCTAATCTTGTAAACATGCATATGTCCCAAGATAATTCGATAAGCAAGATAAAGAAGATAAAAGGATAATGCTTCGGAAAGATCCGAAATAATAATCTGCAAAGATTCTTTCTTATTTGCATTGGACAAATCGGATCGACAGGTGAACTCTTAAAGAATTTAGTAATTTGGATGGTTCTTTGGAAATATACATTTAATAACCAAAAACGTCAAACGGACATAACATTATAAAAATCTTATAGCATCTATGTCTATCTATCTATCTATCTATCTATCTATCTATCTATCAATAATCCAAAATTACTTCATATGGTAGATAGAATAAGAAAGAATATGAGGTAATTTTGGATTTTATTGTTTACTAGTTATTTGTATTCGCTGTGTAATAATATTAGGATGGTGCAAAATAATGACGTAATAATGTCGTTTTTTGACGTTAAAAAATACATCAAAAAACGACATTATTACGTCATTATTTTTTGCACCAACCTAATAAATACATTGAGCTCTTTTTGTGGATCAGTTTCAACATTTTATATTACTAGGATCCACTTGGATTTTATACCAACGGATTTATTACTTTTTATATATATATATATATATATATATATATATATATATATATATATATATATATATATATGGCAAATTATTCTCCGTCCTTCAACTTCTCACCAACGGGCAGGATGTGGCAAACCTCACGCTGCTTTATCCACGGAAAATTCTCAGATAAACTACATTTCTTGGTCCCGCCGAGGCATACCTTCATAGAAAGAACACGTCATGCGATTTACACAGTAGCAAAACACCGACATTCACCCCGTATTCCATCGTTGAGAAATAACTTCCACTCCAACAGTGTCTTCCCTCGAAACATTTCTCTGTGGAACCGACTCCCAAAAGGATGTTGTCGCAATCTTAACATGTTCAAATTCACAATTTGCCTCATAACTTAACCCTCTATATCGAGTGGCTCCGGGCCTGTTAAAAGGTGAATACATAATGTATGATTTGAAACTCAATGAAAAAAACAGTGTTCACTTTTAAATATGAAATAATACATTTTTCATCAATTGTTTAGTCTAATATCCTTATCCTTTTTGTTTTCATCATACCATTTTAATTGATTCGTACATTTCGTCTCAAGATTTACAAGATTCGGGTGAGATTAAAATAAAACATTGACAACATCTATGAATTATAAAATGCAACAGAAATCTGGGGGTCAGTTACCATCGCCTGAAGAGTCACAAAGTTGGTGAAACTCGAAAGTAATTGTGTAGCGATTACATTTTTGTTATAATCTCTTATAATAATAACAATAATTATATATATATATATATATATATATATATATATATATATATATATATATATATATATATATAGCCGTCTCTTCTACTCCAATAGTTTCATACCTCGCACCTCTCGCCTGTGGAACACCCTTCCAAATTACTGTTTCCCTGAGAGCTATAATCTCCAACTATTCGAATTTAATGTCAATCGACATCTCCAGTTACCTTGATCTATCCACTATCCCTCTCCTCATCCTTTCTTCTATCACTTTTATCTGTTCTCGGGGCGTAATGCTTATATATATATATATATATATATATATATATATATATATATATATATATGTGTGTGTGTGTGTGTGTGTGTGTGTGTGTGTGTGTGTGTGTGTGTGTGTGTGTGTGTGTGTGTGTAAAGAGAGATGGCTAGAGAGAGAGAGAGAAGAAGAGACGGAGCTTTTTATTTTAATCACATATAATGCTATGAATCTTAGTTCCATTCAGTCTGAAACATTTCTGTCCGAATTTTACCTTCTTTTAAAATGAACGAAATTTAAAGAGTATTTTATAATGTCTAATGGAGCTGAACATTATTTTTATGTTTAGATGCATTTAAACTGATCAAATTTTATTTCAGAGAACAATAAAATAAAATTTTGTTTGATTAAAATCCTGCTAACAAGGAAGTACCCAAGAATCATTTGAGGCACATAATGCTTTATGAGTTCAAGAAAGGAAATTCAGCAGCCGAAGCGGATAGAAACATTCAATCAGTTTATGGAGAGGAATGTGTGAATGAAACAACTTGCAAAAGATGGTTTGCAAAATTCAGAGGTGGAGATTTCACCCTTAAAGATGAAGATCGAACCGGACGTCCAGGTGAGTTTGATGAAAAGCTTCTTGACACAGCTCTTGAAGAAAATCCTGCTGTATCAGTTGAGGAATTGGCAGTGGTTCTCAGCTCAAACCATACAACTGTTCATCGTCATCTTCATCAACTTGGAGAAGTTTCTAAACTTGGAAAATGGGTGCCTCATAAATTGTCTGAAAACAACCTCAAATCCCTAGTTGACATCTGCTCTTCTCTCCATTCTCGCCAACTTTTTTCACCTTTTTTGGATAGACTTGTGACTGGCGACGAAACATAGATCTTTTATCGAAATGTTAAGCCTCGTGGACAGTGGCTTGGTAAAGGGGAAGGACCCCAGACACAGCCGAGAAGGGAACTTCATGGGCAAAAGTTTCTTCTTTCAATCTGGTGGATCGCCAAGGAATAATTCACTTTGAATTCTTACCACCTAATACAACAATTAATGCTCAAATATACTATCAGCAATTAGAGCGTTTGAACCAAGCTTTGGGGAAAAATAAAGACCTGCTATAGTGAATCGAAAAGAGGTGATGTTTCATCAGGACAATGCGCGACCCCAAGAATCACGTCACAAAAGATCGAAGAACTTGGTTCGGAGAAAATTCCTCATCCACCTTATTCTCCCGATCTTGCTCCTTCAGACTACCATTTGTTTCGTAGCTTACAGAATCATTTAGAAGAAACAGCTTTTGTAACACAGGATGATGTTAAAACTGACATTTGTGAGTTCTTCGAATCAAAGCCAACAGAATTTTACAGTAATGGAATTAGTAAGCTTGTTAATAGATGGAAGGAAGTCATAGATAATCAGGGAAAATACATTGTTGATTGAATCTGTAATTAAATGTAACATTTGTTCACTTGTTTTCTTTATTCAAAATTCGGACAGAACTTATGGGATGACCTCATAAAATAAGATGTAGAAGGGTAGATATTTCTTACAGTACCACATATTTGCTTGTCACTTGCCTGACTTGGACTAGTTTATGATGTCCCATAGGGGCTGTCACACTCTGTACCTCTGTTCAGTGAACGGAATTAATGAAACAACATCGTGGCCTGATGTCAAGAACTTTTAAATATTTTTGACCTGATATTTAATATATATATATATATGAATTTAGATTTTTCTTCTTATCAAAATTATATATATATATATATATATATATATATATATATATATATATATATATATATATATATATTACCAGTGGATAAGGAGATTGATTAGATCCAGTGACTAGACGCAAAGTGTTATCTGTTCAATCCCAGGCCATTGCAATTGTGAACCAAACTTTCGAGAGTAGAGTTAAAATTAAATAACTGAGTTATCAGGAAGAGACATGACACGTGGATCTAGAACAATCCAACCCAAAATAAAGGGTTCGGTTCGAAACTCCAATCACCTGAAGAAGCCCAGAAGCGTACAAAGGCCGAAATGTTGGGCATATGGTAATGAAAATTAGGATAACAGTCCGAATAATGTAATATATATATATATATATATATATATATATATATATATATATATATACAGATACTTAGATTTACGATGTTAAAATACCATATATACATATTGACATACACACTCACAATCGAATACTTACTAATGAACATACACACACATACATACATACATACATACACAAACATATACATATATATATATATAATCATATATATGTGTGTGTGTGTGTGTTGTATTTATAATTATATATATATATATATATATATATATATATATATATATATATATATATATATATATAGTTGTATTTGCAGTGTGGATATGTGTGAGAGTATATACAGGCTTATTATTGCTTTTATCTCAAAACTTCACGGATAAATAGATATATCTATTTACAGCTCGTAACAAGAACAATATAAAATGGAAAAAGTGTAAATATTTTTTTTTTAAATCCTAACCTTAAGTAATCGGACTTCTGTCGCTAATGCAGCGTCCATAAATTCCTTGAAATCTGCGATATGGATCTCAAGAGAAACACGAAAACATCTTTTCTTCGGCCTAATAGGATTTTTGCCAGGTCGCATATGCCAATATGAAACAAATTTCATTTGCTTCGATGTGTTTCTCGCTTGAAAACGAGATCATATAAGGTTCAGACTAACATTTATGTCAACAGCGATCATGATGCCTAATAAAATCTAAACACTTGGTAGACCATTGATATTCGATGCCTGTCATTAGAAATATAGCAGGAGGTTGCCTTCGTAAAGATACACAAAGATATAACTGTGTAAATAGCTAGTGGCTATCAAATGCGACAATATTGGTCAGAGTTTGGCGGTAAGGCAAAGAATTTTAGTTTGTTCCATAACACATGTTTTTTTTATTGTCTTCTCTTTAACACATTCACCGTAGGATCACAAACGGTCATTTACCATTTCTGGAATATTTCCGAAATGATATGTGCTATATCTAGTCTGAAAAAAGACAGTCTTCGGGAATTCAGAACTGGTATAAATTTATCCTAATTGTATGTGTCTGTCAATTTATCACAAATGTTTAATAATTTATTTTTAAGATGATCGGTTCTGAAAAGTTGATTTTTATGCTCATTTGAACGAGAAAGATTTAATTTGGCATTCTCTTAAACATTACATAAATCAAATGAATTCTGGAGACCATAAAACACAAGATTCATACAAATTATATATATATATATATATATATATATATATATATATATATATATATATATATATATATATATATATGAACATTGAAGTCAACGCTTACAGGCGACAGGCTGTTTTATGCTAGATGCAATCATCAAGCCACGAGTGTTGTTGTTTTTTTTTCGAGGCTATTTATATATACGGGCCAGTGGTGCATTGTGTGCAGTCTATTTTGGCGGTTATTTTGCCGGAAGTCGTTTATTTGTTTGTTTATTTATTTGTTTATTTATTTGGGTTAAATTATTTTGCTTGAATTCATTTATTTTTATTTTTTATTTTTACTATTTATTTTTATTTCTTATTTTATATATTTATTTATTTATTTTTATTATAATCGGTGTTTAATTAACGTAGTAAAATTTGTTAATTCGATTATTTAATAGTTTTGTTTAGGTTTGGGAAGAAAATTAAAGCTATTTATTCAATTTTGTGGTAGATTGCTGTAGTTTATTCTAACTATGGTTTTGGCGGGAGCAGTTTTTAATTTGTTTCTTACTTCATTTATTTATTTGGATTGATTACCGTACTTGTTTTTTCTAACGGTTAATTTATCGGGATCGGTTTGTTAGTTTGTTTATTTATATATTTATTTAGATTAATTTAGATTAATTTATTTTACTTGTTTTTTATCATTTATTTATTATACTGCAACAACACTGGTGACCTGACGATTTTGTCTAGCAGGAAACAGCCTGTCGCTTCTAAGCGTTGAATTCAATGTTCACTTTTATATTTACAAACGCTTTATCTCTGATATTGAGCACTTTATCCCATAATAATAACACAGCTTAAGAGTATATTTCTTCATATATATATATATATATATATATATATGTGTGTGTGTGTGTGTGTTTTGTATGTGTGTGCGTGTTCTATTAAGGAAAATCAGCTATGTTGCTGTGACCAATAGACCATTTGCCAGATGATCTAAATGATGGACAAGAAAAATCCCGAACAAGGAAAGGAAAAAGAAATACCAAATGCAAAGACCCACTTACTCATTAAAGTTCTCCACACCCAAATTATCTACAGAGAGCCCAAAATGCTTTACACACACACATATCTATCTATCTATCTATCTATCTCTGTCTCTCTGTCTCTCTCCATCTCTGTCTCTGTCTCTCTCTGTCTCTCTCTCTCTCTCTCTCTATATATATATATATATATATATATATATATATATATATATCATATACAGTATAATTTTATCATATAGACAAAAACAGTTTAGTCACTACAAAGATGTAACTTCGTTTCGGTGTATTTCAATTTCACCTCGGCAGTTGAGAACCAAAAATGATTATGAACAATTCTGCAATACGGCTTGCTTACAATTTTTGTAAGCAAGCCGTATGTGAAACGTCACTTACTTTCTTTTTTTTCATTTGTTTGAGAAAAAATACACATAAAGCAAAAAGGTGACAGACTGAAACAATAGTGCTTCTTGATAGCAGTTTAGTAGCGAGTAAAATGTTTTTGACTATATGATAAAATTATAATAAATAATTAATCCTCTACTATCGGTATCGAGCCCTCTTTTGGATTAATGCTGTGAACGTTATAATTTATATATTATTTTCGTTCTCCCTGCATCGGAGATAAAAGAATTCAATTTGCTTAATTTTTATATATACAGGGTGAACCAAAAATAAGGTGAACAGTAGGTTGAATAGTGTTTGTCTCAGAGCTATATTATAACTATGGTGTTTGTGTTATATTAAATTTTATGATTAACTTTATTTAAATTTAATCTTTTTCTTTTCCGAGAACCCGTAATGGTAAATAATTCAAATACAAAGGAAAGAAAATGGCTGAGTATTGGAAGTCTCAAAATGCTGAAACCGTTAGAAATAAATTGTGTTGAAACCCAAATTATACAAACAATTTACATCAGTATCTGTCTATATTTCTGAGATGAGGTAGGATGTACACTATTTACATTATTCGGACTATTGTCCTCATCTTTGTCGCCATATTTATTACAACGTTTCTGCCGTTGTACGCTCCAGCCTTCTTCAGGTGGTAGGAATATCGAACTAAACCCTTTATTTCGCTCACTGGGGTAGACTGTTCTAGTTCCACGTGATATGTGTAATAGATGTCATACGTCAGTTATCAGTTATCTCCTGTTAATTCCTCTCTCCAAGTTCTCCTCTGCCTTAACCGGGTATTAAACTTAGATCCAGTGACAGGACCCAAAGTGTGTAGATACCCTGTTAAGGCAGTGAGAGAAATAAAGGGTTCAGTTCGGCATTCCAACCTCCTGAAGAAGGCCGAAACGTTGTAATAAATATGGCGACAAAAATGAGGACAATAGTCCGAATAATGTAAATAACGTACCATTTACATCATTCGGGAAAAAATTGATACCGTTGTCTTGATTTCTTAATGTTTATCTAAATTTAATTTTAATCTTAAAATAAATATTATCATTTACTGTCCACATACTTTGGGTTGACCCTTTATATAAAAGTGAATACTGGAGTATACACACGCAGTTGGCAGTCTGTTGCCTGCTTTAACTCAGTCGTTAGGCCTGACGATTGCTTTTAAGCGTGAAACAGATTGTCACCGCTGTGTTTTTTCTTCATTATCCACTTTTATATTTATATAGATTCTGTCCCTAATTGTAAGCAATCGGATTTATCTTTTTTATTTTTATAGGAAAAGAAAAGAAAAAGGCGTGGGGGAGAGAGATGGAGTGGGGGAAAACTAAAACTGAAGGGCATTTATTGAAAGGGCCGCTGTGTAATTAAGAAAATTTGACAAAATTAATATCGACTACAGGTTACAAATCAAATATAAACATAAAAAACAAATATAACGATTATCTAACCTAGCAAGGACCTATATTTCTATGTTCAAAAACGCATGCGTATGCACACATACACAACAATATATTTACATTTACACGTACATACATACATATATATAGGCGTGTATACACATACACAGACATATACCCATATACATATATACATGTATATATTTATATTTTCCATGTCGATAACAACTTCTAAATTTTTTTTTCTGTCCAAGTTTTTATATATATATATATATATATATATATATATATATATATATTCCAATACTTACTATATATATATTGAAAAAAAAACTTTTTAGATTTCATGCATTGATGATCGATTTAGTTATTTTAAATTTATCCTTTACTCAAAAAAACAAAAAAAGGTAATGCTCAACATTATCTCAAATTATGCCAAATGCAATAAATTAAATTTATAAAAAAAATACATTGAAAAATCATCCGGTCAGGTTGATGTTGCGACATGCATTTAAGAAAACAAAGCAACAAATTTTTAAACGTCTGTGACAAATTTCCACCAACCGAAATTGTACATTTTATTTCTCGTATTTTTCTCTTTTTCTTCACTGTCTACGATATCAAAAAGAGTTTGAATACTAAAAAAACTTGGACAGAAAAAGAATTTAGAAGTTGTTATCGACATGGAAAATCAATATCAGTTTCTAATTATTACTTACTCACATATATGTAAATAATATATACGCTAATCATATGCATAATACACACACACACACACACACATATACCGGAGTAAAAGAAAAAAAAATTCAAATCATGTAACAGCAAAATTGTTCAATTGTTAGTTTAAGCTTTGAACAATTGTATCTTAGAAATGATTAAAGATATCTTAATGGAATTCTCTGAAGTTTTATAGCTTTATTGGTCTCTACTTTCAGCAATAAGAATGTATTTAGCTCTAAGTTAAAATGATGATCCCTCTTGCTGTTGTGACCTCCTGATCTCGTTTTCCTCCCTACTGTTACCTCTCTTTAAAACTTATTCACCGTTCTCTTGATGTTTCTTGAATAAACTTTTAAGATGGAATCCAGAGTAGTAATTTTGGCACCATTACTGAAGGCCAGAATGATCTCTTTCCTCTCACCATTGCTCAGTTGGGAAGACGAAATGGAGCAGACACAAAACTATTTTAATCTGTTCTATATTGGACTCTACTTTGACTAATACTTTGACCAATAATAATGTATAATTACTCTCTAAGCTTGACAGAAGAATCGAGATGAATTCGGTCATAAACGAAAATGACGTTCATCATTGATTAGAATTGGAAGCTCAAGATGATCTTCACCTTTTCTAACCTTCTAAATTTCTGTCCTGGAGTAATAAATTGCCTGACTCTTTTTACGTATGATTTCATTTTCATGTCTGTTTTCAATCCTCTTTCGACTGTCATAGCTGAAACTCCTCTCTCACGTGCCAAACGTCTTATGGATTGAGTTGGATCTTTTCTAATTGATCTCTTTAGCTCTAAGTTGAAATGCTGATCACTCTTCTTGTTGAGAACTCATGATCCAATTTTCCTCTCTACTGTTCCCTATTTTTAAATCTTATTCACCGTTCTCTTGATGGTTCTTGAATGGACTTTGAAGATGGAAGCCAGAGTATGAATATTGGTACCATTGATGAAGGCCTGAACGATTTCTTCCATTCCTCAGTTGAAAAGAGAGTGTGGATTGCACAAAACGATTTTAATCTCTTCTCTTCGTAGCTGGATGACTCAAAGGGTTTTTCTGTTACTCTTACAACAAATGCTATCAAGACGGCTAAATGTATTATCTGAAAACTTGGAAAAAAGAATCTCAATTAGTTTAATTTTTTTTTTTTAGATATTAAACATTTTGTGGGATGGACAATAATCCCGTGCTGATACACGATTTGGACAATTTTGCTGTTACACTAGGTATATGCGTGTGTCTGAATTTTTATAAGAAAAATAATAAAAAAGAGAAAATGTGCATGTGTGTGGCTGACGTAAAACTTAATAGCAATATTTTTTTTGCATTAGAGAAATGTTAGAATTGCTGCCGAAGTTTAATACGCTCTTTATGTCATTAGAAATCAGTCGCTCGAAATACGGTGTATAAAAATCTTAGCAAAGAATCCCGAAATCAGAAAAAAAAATGTGTTTGACGCTAATTTACGTAAAGGAAAAACAGCTAAGATTAAAATGTTGATTTCTTTGTTCAGCTAGACAGGGGGAAAGCGACCATAAAAATAATTTATCATGAGTGTAAACGACAAGAAGTCTAAGCACAGAACAACGGTCTTTTCTCTGGCCATTTCACATTGAGACAATTGTATCTTTAGTTCCTTACAATCAGCTGATCCAAAAAGATTCTTACACTACATAAGACTTCTTTTATTAATTGATTAACTTTATCCAGCAACTATGATACAACAAAACAAAGTATTTTACATGTGATATATTTTGAGACTTCAACACTTTCAAAATATCATTTGATTTCTTCTATCCGGTCAGTGATTCCAAGACATTTATTATACAGTAAATTCCTCGAATTAGAACAGGAAATCTTTTATGATAGATTTCAAAATTTAACTTGGAATAAATGCATAAAATATCACTGAAACTAATGTGAAGTTAACCTACTTGTCTTCGCCACAAACGACCATAAGGAGGCGCTTTTTAAGTCTATGAAAAGGCAAACGTATCCTCTCACTTTCTCTCTTTTCCCTTTTGCTTTCAAATGTAGTAGCACTTGGCTAAAGTGCTCCCGCTGGTACACGTTCGTTTCCGTGGTCCTTTGTTGAATGAATTTTCTCGCACACATGCACATACGCAGGCGCGTGTTTCACATACAAAAACAAGCATCTTCCTAAAGCGAGTTTTAATGTATTTTGCTTTAACTTCAAATGAGCACATATGTAATCACATTTAATAAAATGCATTAATTGTCGTTTGTTTTCAATTCCGTCTCTCTTCTTTTTACCCTGACACATACGAGTCCCCCAAATATTATTTCTGGCAGAAATGTTTCAGAAGCCCATAAATGTTTATTTAACCATGTCCCCACCTCGAAGCAAAAGAGATGATTCGTGCATCAAACGTGAATACCAATCGATAACGTCACGAATCGATCTGAAGGAAATAATTTAAAAGACAAATCATACAAACGTTTGAACACAAAGACAGATTATCATATTATTATTATTATTATTATCCTTCCCCCCCCCCACCGTTCTCTAGGTAGTTGGCGCATACGTAACTCTCTACGTACACTTGAAAATAATGGACTATTCCGTAAGGAGAGACGAAAAAGATATATCGGTGTAGTCGTTTGGTTTCAGTGAAAAAAAAAAAAAGACAAAAAATACAATATATAATTGAAGCGAAAAATTGAAAGAATATATATTTATCTCTCTATTTCTCTCTTCCTCTCGCTTTCTCTCTCTCTTTCTCTCTCTCCCTCTATCTCTCTCTCATATATATATATATATATATATATATATATATATATATATATATATATATATATAGTGAACATAGGTCAACACTTAGAGGCGACAAGATGTTTCATGCTAGACGCAATCGTCAGGCCACTATATATATTTTTCTTTCCTCTGTATTTGAATTATTTACCACTATGTGTTCTCTAAACGATTTGAAAAGAAAAAGATTAAATTTAAATATAGTCATAAAATTTAATATAACACAAACACAATAGTTATAATATAATTCTAACACAAACATTATTCAACCTAATCCGCCTATATATATATATATATATATATATATATATAAATGAAGAAATATACTCTTAAGGTGTGCTATATTTATGCGATAAAGTGCTCAATATCAGAGATAGAGCGTGTGTAAATATAAAAGGGAACATTGAAGTCAACATTTAGAGGCGACAGTCTGTTTCATGCTAGACGCAATCGTCAGGCCAATATATATATATACGGGTTAGTGGTGAAATTTGGGTGGTCTATTTGGCAGTTATTTTACCGGTAGACGTTTATTTGTTTATTTATTAAAAAAAACAAACAAATAAAGATAACCAATCCAAATAAAAACATGAAGTAATAAATAAATTAAAAACTGCTCCCGTCAAAATAGATTGAATAAATAGCTTTAATTATAAAAATAATAAAATAACTGCCAAAATAGACTACCCACAATGCGCCACTGACTCGTATATATAAATAACCGAGAAAAATAACAGCACTCGTGGCCTGATGAGTGTTGCTTGAGTTTCGTCTGTGAACAAAACTTTAGAGAAGTCAATCTTCATATTGTCCTCGGCCCATTTCAATCGATTTTGAATGTGTTTTCTCGTCAACAGAGGCTTTGATACAGGTTTGACTGTTGTTGCTATTTCCCTAAGATACCGACACCGAGTAGTTTTAGACACAGTAG
>CAHIKZ030005552.1:2070000-2077500 GCA_903632075.3 Acanthosepion pharaonis
ACCCTTTGTATTGCTAATGATGGAGGACATGTAGAAACTTAATTAAAATTTCAATAAAACCTCAAAAAATATAGATTTACTTCTTTCTAATCATTTTTACGAATTATATCTATACCAAATACAAATAAAGTTTTTAAAGTGCGCACGAACTTTATGGATACATTGTATATATATATATATATATATATATATATATATATATATATATATATATATATATATATTCGTGTAATAATGTACTGGTGTTGTCAACAGGTATTTTCATGTATTGTGAAGTTAGACAGGAATGGTTTTTTAGATATTGTGCAACAGAACTTGTATCTGAAAAATGCATTGTAAGACGTCTTGATAACGTAGTTGTTGTCAAGCCAACATATATACTTACTTTTTGTCTGAGATACAATCTTTCAAAGAGCATTTAAACTGATATGCAGTGTTAGAATTTTCTATGATTAAGTTGGTAGTTTTAATTTAAATATATGAAATTGGTTTTATTTGTGTTTACTGGGATCAGTGTGGAATATATTAATAGTTATGAGATGTTTTAGAACTTTTTCATATATACACACATGAGATGTTTTAGGACTTTTTTTCATTTTGTGTGTATATATATATATATATATATATATATATATATATATATATATATATATATATATATATATATATATATATATATAAATATTTAGAACATTTTTCATCTTGTATATATATATATATAGAGAGAGAGAGAAAGAGAGAGATGAGATAGAGATATAAATATATATCAAAAGTATAGTTTCAACATGTGTGTATATATATACATTTATATAATTATATATATATATATATATTATGAAATGGATAAAGTTCGACAATTATTTTAAGACATTTTTATGTTTATACATTCTTTTTATAGATACAAATATTAAAGTAAATGCTCTGTTTTATAATAAACAGTATTAAACAACATTTACCGGCCTGAATTTTCGTCCTGTGATAGGAATCGAACCTGTATCCTATACGGAACCGTCATATAGCCTGACGTGCCATTCACCGTTTCGGCCACAGAGGTGCGTTCGGTTAGCAAGGTCGATTTTACTGTCTTTAAACTTTAATCTTCCATGAATCTGTCACGTACCTTCATATCTGCTCATGGCGAATCAAATTTAAACAAATGACGTCACACAAATAATAATTGCGGGACTTTGTCCATTTAATAATATGTGACGTCATTTGTTTCTATAAAAAGAATGTATAAACGTAAAAAAAAAAATATATACATAATATATATATATATATATATATATATATATATATATATATATATATATATATATTTGATTGCCTTAATATATATATTTGACTGTCGTATAATATATATAAATTATATATATATATAAATATATATATATATATATATATATATATATATATGTGTGTTGTGTGTGTTATATATATATATATATATATATATATATATATATATATATATATATATATACACATGAAAGTTTCTTGCTTTGAAAAAGGAGCTCTGACCGAACAAAATATTTTGGTCTTTTGATCGAATTTATCGAAGGGATTTGGGTAGAAAACTTTTCAGCATTCTACATTATCTCTAGAACAACTTTCTCTGCCCCTCCATTAGTTTGTTAGCTCATTAGTTAGTTTGCACGATCGTTACGCCTTGCCAATACTTCATAAGTAATGGACAATTCCGTTTTGACAGCGTGAAAACACGGAAATGTCCCACGACTTCGATTCGGTCAGAAAATGAAAAATGAAAGAAGCCTTTACCATCTGTTTCAGTTAAATGGAAAATGTTGTCATTTTCAAATCTTTTCATTTGTACCCCCTTACTTCTTAAAATAACGACCAGCATTCATATTTATGATTGTTTTTGCAATATTTTGAAAAGTTCAAATATTTAAAAGCTCAAATTTTTAAATATGCGTTAGGGGAATTTCTATGTATATTTTATTGTAGAACTTGCCATGATCTTATTCAGTCAATAATTTAAGAGTTAAGATTCGCCAGAAAATTAATATAGGGAAAACCGTGAAATGTTCCCGGGTCTTTCAACATGGAGTTTCCAAAATATTGCTGTATTTTACCAGGTTATAAATAAATATGCTTTTACCGGTTAGAAATTTTTCTTTGTGAATCAATTTACCTATCAAACTATAATGTTTGGCACCAAGAGGCAAGAGAAAATTGGCACCAAGAGGCAAGACAAAATTATCGCAGAAATTCATATTGGTGTGTGACGTTAAATTTCAGAAGAGATTATTGCGTTCAGTTTTGCAGAAATACCTATGTAAAAGGTATGAATCAACACTTTCTTATCTGTAGCTAGATTAATAGCTGGTTCGACCTTCTAGTTGAAAGACGACTTTGTTTCTTGCGTCTTAGCAATCTTTTGTATGTTTTATAAAGCCAGAGAATTTTTTAGATTATTACGATTTTTTGGTTTAGATAATAATGATTATTTGGGAGAGAAGAGCACAAGGGCATTTGCGCTGAAAAGAATATAACGAACGCAGCTGGAATTGAAACTCGAGCCTCCGATTTCCAATTCAGAACCCTTATCAATTACATCACCCGCACATCCAGGCTTACCACAAATGGTAATCCTTAGCATTCACTCATCTAGCAAAATACATTGCGATTGACCTTAGTAAGCCCTAAAATCAAAGTTGCTAAGGAAAGCATACCAGTCATATAAATGTAGCGAATCTAGGGCCCATACATACAACCATGCTTTTGATATTAAAGACTATCAAAGGGCGTAGCTATTTTTTACGATAATTCGTGGCTTGGCTCTAGATATGTGTGACTAGGATGCCCTTTGTCTCATTCATGGCACAAAGTGACGTAAATTCCCGACTTTCTCAAAAGCATTTATATTCATCAAAATTAGAAGGATTCGGACAATATTTTTTTGCTAATTGGTTGAACACCTTTTCCCGTCTGACGCCCATTAGGTTTCACGATATTTTTCTCGTCAGAATTTTTATTGCACATTTATAAATCTATTTATCTACATACAATGTATGTGATTTTATTTTTTTTTTATTTTTTATTATTATTTTATTTTGTCTTGAAGCCATTTCTGACCATAGATATCTATCTGAAACCCGGAAGAAAATAAGTATACAGCAGAAATCCAAGGAATTATTATTATTATTATTATCATTAATAATAATAATAATAATAATAATAACTGCCGTGATGTTATGCCAATCGAAACTTCTGAGCTTAACTGATTGAAATTATTAACATATGCCTGGATTGCCTTCCTGAAATATGATGGGCTAGTGTAAATATCCGTGCAGTACAAGAGATTTGCCTTTCACTTGTTTGACCAGTTTGGCATGTCGCCTAGTAGCTGACACATTCAGCGTTCAATGAACGGAATTAATAAAGCAAACACATGGTCGGGTGCCCAGAGAACTTTTTTTTTAAAGTTCAAACAATAAGTCAGCTATAGCGGTATAGGAGTCTCATCTAGACACTTGGAATAATATTTAACTTAAAACCGTCTATGTGGACTGAGTTACTCGATCTGAAGTTGTTTGGAATGATATGCGTTTATCAAATTCTATTTCCATATTACACATGTTTGTCTATGATACATTTGGCTGATATAGCTTTATCAGATTGGTCGTATTTATTTACTCGGTCACCCCACTAAGGCAGGATGTGGTATAAAGTCGACTTTTTTATGTCGTGAGTACTATACATAAATGGGCAAAGGGAAAACATATTGTCCACTCCTGGTGAACACTGTTACGATGGCATGAACAACCCCTGCCTGGGCTCTCTCTATCTCTCTCTTTCTCTCTCTTCTCTCTTTCTCACTCTCTCTAGCAGACCTCTCTCTCTCTCTCTCTCTCTCTCTCTCTCTCTCTCTCTCTCTCTCTCTCTCTCTCTCTCTCTCTCTCTCTCTCTCTCTCTCTCTCTCTCTCTCCTCCTCTCTCTCTCTCTCTCTCTCTCTCTCTCTCTCTCTCTCTCTCTCTCTCTCTCTCTCTCTCTCTCTCTCTCTCTCTCTCTCTCCCCTCTCTCTCTCTCTCTCTCTCTCTCTCTCTCTCTCTCTCTCTCTCTCTCTCTCTCTCTCTCTCTCTCTCTCTCTCTCTCTCTCTCTCTCTCTCTCTCTCTCTCTCTCTCTCTCTCTCTTTCCTCTCTCTCTCTCTCTCTCTCTCCTCTCTCTCTCTCTCTCTCTCTCTCTCTCTCTCTCTCTCTCTCTCTCTCTCTCTCTCTCTCTCTCTCTCTCTCTCTCTCTCTCTCTCTCTCTCTCTCTCTCTCTCTCTCTCTCTCTCTCTCTCTCTCTCTCTCTCTCTCTCTCTCTCTCTCTCTCTCTCTCTCTCTCTCTCTCTCTCTCTCTCTCTCTCTCTCTCTCTCTCTCTCTCTCTCTCTCTCTCTCTCTCTCTCTCTCTCTCTCTCTCTCTCTCTCTCTCTCTCTCTCTCTCCCTCTCTCTCTCTCTCTCTCTCTCTCTCTCGGCAGTTAGGAACTCCTGTGCCAGACTGGGTGTATATTAGGTTTCGTATATTTGCACCCCAGCGCCACATTGTTGACACCTCTCTCTCTCTCTCTCTCTCTCTCTCTCTCTCTCTCTCTCTCTCCTCTCTCTCTCTCTCTCTCTCTCTCTCTCTCTCAGGATGGGGTGATATTCAAATAATAATAATGCAGATTATGTAATAAATATCTAGAAACAATTGACCATCTTGTATCAGGTTGCGCTGTGTTGGCATGTACTGAATATAAAAGCCGGCCTTACAGATTGGCCAATATCTATATGGGAACTTTTACGAAAAGGAAACTGCAATAATTTGGTATGAACACCACCTAGACCCGGTTACTGAGATAGGTCTTTATTGTGAGACCGGAAACTACCTACACAATAGACTCTTCCAGGCCTATATTAAGTAGACGACATAGCACTCTAGAGAGTCACACAGAGACACACTGAGCGACATAGAGAGTGATATAGTAAGCTCCGCTTACACTATCTCTGTAACCTGTCGTTAATATATCTTTCTTACATCTAATCCGTGTTCCGTGTTTTACTTCTGTGGTCCCAACTTTGGCCCCACATCAGTCTTGTAACAATTTTATGGGACTTTACAATATATAAAAAAAGAACGATCAAAGATAATCGCTCAGACATAGTGATCAAGGACCTCAAAAACAAAATGCGCCTTCTTATTGACATGACAGTCTCTGCAGACTGTAATGTATCCTTAAAGATCTTTAAAAAAAACTATCAAAATGCAAGGATCTTGAAATCGAAATCTCCAAAATTTGGCGCATGGTGACATCAGCAACACAAGAGCGGAAGGATCGCTTGTAAAAGATTCCAATTGATTCATTGAAAGAAATTCTGGTAGCCCAGGCCGAATGAAATATAAAAAAAAAATTGTACTCACTAGTACAACCCACCTCTTACGAAGGGATTTAAGTATGTAAAATATGTGTGATATTCGGGGTTTTTTTTTCTCTCGGAAACACTCTGTGGAAAATGCCATAATGCCATTTCTAACCTTCGATCTCTGGTTGGAGTTCGGAAAGAAATGCATATAAACCAGGAATCAAACGAAATCGAAACCACTGAGAGATGGTATGAGCACAAAACCAAACACAGTTACCCAAAATAACGATGTAACTATCGTCTGGGATATGCCAATTCAAACTGACAGGAAATAAAAGCCAACAGACCTGATATTATCATAAAAGACCAGAAATTCAGGAATTGTCTGTTTATTGACATAGCGGTGTCATCTAAGAGAAACACCTCAATGAAAATTATCAAGAATTTGTCTAAATACAAGGACCGGGAGATCGAGATTAACAGGATTTGGGGAATGAATGAGACTACCAAAAGTAATCAGAGCTCTGGGCCTCGTGAAAAAAGGAATGGGCAATTTTACTAAGTGTCCCAACATGTAACATCAACATAAATGTTGTTCAGAATATCGCCCCCTCCCTAGGAATATCCCATAGACTAAGAAAAATATTATCAATTAAATGACAGGTCTATACAGACTGAGGACAATATTTGGGACATGGATCTATGGGATAGAAAGCAAGAAAGATATCATACACAAATAATAATAATAATAATAATTTCGGAGATAATGGACACGTTTTGAAGTTATGTAACAGAATAACTTTTGCTGTACGCTAATATGAAGTCAAAATGCTGGGTCAAAGGTCACGCAAATATTTCTTCTTGATCCCTTCTTTTTGTATTTTTTGCTTCTTTTTCAATAAAATAGAATGGCGCCTTCCAATGTATTTCCAGATTATTAGCAATGGGTGCTCTTCTACTCAATAACTAATTCTTTCAACTTCGCAAACCATTTCTAACACATGCTTGCGCCTACTGAGCATCTTTAAGGAAAACTTCTATTGAATTCCATCCATGATTATCATCGTTGACTATTCCTCTTGCTGACCGTCATAAATTCTGTTTTCTTACAATTGGGGTTTAGTTCTTTCTTCCAACTTTCTTTTATAATTTTGTTTTGGAGTTTCTGCAGTCTCTTTTCTGTATCTGCTATCAACAGTGTGTCATCTTGATTACAGCTCATAAAAATAAGAAATTAGTCCAAATATATCCAGGCATGATTATTATTAAAATAATATTCTCATATTTCTGCCTACGAACGCAATAAAGAGATGAGTAAAATAAAATAAAAACACCCCAAGGATTTCCCTAACATTGTGGAAAAGAAACATTTTCATTATGTTTTCTTCTATTTGCCGTATTCCTTCAGGTCGTGGGTGAACATGGCTCTCTAAAATCTCTTTTCGTTTTTTAGCTCTTAGTAATAATTTTCTTTTTGATATCTCCGCTTTTACCTGTTCTGCAAACGAAATATTTCATATGCTTCTTCAGGATATCCGTTCTTTCACTGGCACTCAGCACTAATAAAACTTTCTTTTGAACCGCTATCGGGTCGGCTGCTAGCGTAAGAAACAACAGGACAAAAATATCTCTGCTAAAATATCTCATCAGCAGCTCCGAGAATAAACTGCCTTTATCACAAATTGCCCTGATCTTATTAAGTTTAAGAACCCCCCACGTCAAAGTTATTTCTCACGAGATCCAAGATAATAATTGATTTTGCTGCTTTTATCATTCTGTGCAATTTATCTTGATCCTTTTCGATGCCAGATTATGAAGACCCAAGACGAAGGTATTTCTCGTGAGATGTCTTGTCAGCAGCTCCAAGACAGCAATTGCTTTCGACGCCTTCATTACTATCTATGAATGGTCTTCACTTAGTACCTGATTCATTGCCAGAATATGAAGAACCAGAACATGTATTACCAACCTCTGTAGAATTATATTCATGGGTTTTCTTCAACAGCACCGCCATTTAAAAATATTACCATATTTTCAAGAGTTGTTAAGACGACACCCTGTTGATAGCAGATGCAGAAAAGAAACTTTAAGAACGCCAAAACAAAGTTGTAAGAGTAAGCTGGAAAAGACTAAACACTTATTGCAAGAA
>CAHIKZ030005552.1:2082500-2087500 GCA_903632075.3 Acanthosepion pharaonis
GAAAAGTACTATGAAAAAGAAAGAAAGAAAATAAATTAAGAGAGTAGAAAAGAATGTAAGTGAAGAATCACATGGAAAAGAAAGAAAGAAAGAAAGAAAGAAAGAAAGAAATATTTCTGAAAAATAACCAAGGAAAGAAGTAAGCTAGAAGGAAGGAAAGAAAGAAGAAGGAAGAAAGGAAGAAGTCTGAAGAAAATCAAGGAAAAGTACTATGAGAAAGAAAGAAAGAAAGACATAAGGGCAGTAGAAAAAATGAAGTGAAGTATGACAGGGAAAAGACAGAAAGAAATAAAGAAAAGAAAGAAAAAATAAAAAGAAAGAAAATCACCTGAAAAATAACGAAGGAAAGAATTAAGCAAGACGGAAAGAAAAAAGGAAGGAAGGAAGAAGACTGAAGAAAATAAATATTGAAGAAAGTCAAGAAAAAGTACTATGAAAGAGAAAAAGAAATAAAGAATGAAAGAAAGAAAGAAAATAGAAAAAACGAAAGTCGGACAGTAGAAAAGAAGAAAAGTAAAGAATGACAGTGAAAAGAAAGAAAGAAAGAAAGAAAGAAAAAGAAAGAAAGAAAAAAAAGAAAGAAAGAAGTAAAAGAAAAAATGTAAAAAGAAAAGAAAGAAGAAGAAAGGAAGGAACTAAGGAAGGATTGTAGGAAAAAAATAAATCTTGAAAAAATCAAGGAAAAGTACTATGAAAAAGAAAGACAGTAGAAAAGAAGGAAAGTGAAAATGACAGGGAAAAGAAAGAAAGAAAGAAAGAAAGAAAGAAAGAAAGAAAAATGTATCTGAAAAATAACTAAGGAAGAAAGTAAGAAAGAAGGAAGGAAGGAAAGAAGGAAGAAATCTGAAGAAAATAATCTTGAAAATAAAGGAAAAGTTCGATGAACAAGAAAGAAAGAATCAAACAAATGTATCTGAAAAATAACTAAGGTAGGAAGAAAGCAAGAAGAAAGTAAAGAAGGAAGGAAGGAAGAAAGAAGTTTGAAGAAAATAAATCTTGAAAAATCAAGGAAAAGTACTATGAAAGAGAAAAAAGAAAGAAAGAAAATAGAAAGAACGAAAGAAAGACAGTAGAAAAGAAGAAAAGTGAAGAAAAATCAAGGAAAAGTAGTATGAAAAAAAAAGTCCTAAACAACATTCAATGAAAGAAAGGGATCTGAAAAATAACAAAGGAAGGGATTATGCAAACAAGAAAGAAAGAACAGAGAAGGATTGAAGAAGTCTAAAGAAATAGAATAATTAGAGAAGGAAGAAGTCTAAAGAAATAGAATAATTAAAAGAAGGAAAATCAAGCAAGCAATCACGAAAAAAAAGAAAGAATTCTGGAAATCAACAAAGGATAAATATAAGCAAGAAAAAAAAAAGAAAAAGAAACAAAACATTCACACCTGAAAAATAAAAAAAACAAACAAAGATAGAAAGGAATCTAAAAATGACTAATGGAAAATGAAATAAAAGAGAAAGGAAAAAATGATATCTGAAAAACAATTAGGAATGGAAGAAAGAAAGAAAACTGAAATATAATTAAGAAAGAAACAAAGAAAGAAAGAAAAATGAAAAATAACGAAGGTTTGAAAAAGAAAGAAATATATTGAAAAGAAGAAAAAGAAATAACTAAATATATTTAAGATTAAGCGTTTGAAAAATGCGGAAATCTTTAAAGGAAAGGAAAAAGAATAGAATAGATATTATTTATAAATATGGTTATAGAAGAGAGACGACATGAAAACAATAATATAGAAAAAGAAAGTCTTAACGAATAAACAGGATAAAAGCAGTTTTAGAGAATTGAGTTGAACAACAACAAAAAATGAAAAAAAAATGAGTAAAAATGTGTTTAATATATATATGTGAAAATTTCTCCTTGTTTTTCAATATATTTCTCCACACATCACTTTCTTTATCGTTTTCACTTCTTACGGGTGTCAAGTCAATGTCGTGTTTTTCTTTGTTTTTTTTCTTCTCTCCTGAAGTCTTTCTTTTCTTTCATATCTCTTCAAAATCTCTGTTTGGCGCGCCATTTTCTCTCCTCGTCCCGCCAAACCCATCCGCTTAGCCAAAATTTTCTGTATTTTCTGCTAAGTTATTTTTTGCGTCTGTGTTACTCTGAGAAGCGCCGCCTTTCACAGATTCTTGCTAACGACGCCTGTAATCCAGGTCTCTCTTGCTCCATACCCTGCCATTTTTCTTCACCACATCCATTTTCTTCACCAGATCTTTAAAATACTCTTTTCCCCGTCATAAGCGTAGAGGAATTCGAAGACATGACAGATTGTGGTTGCACCATCTTTTAAAGACAGCTTTACATAGTTTCGCTCGCAATCGTATTCTCTCAAAATATTCACATTTCAGTTTAAGAAATTGTGCTGAAAGATGATGTTAAATTTTCCAACTCTTTGAAAATGTATTTTATTCATATAAATTTAGAGTCATCAAAGTATTTGATTTACCTCCATATGATCTGAGGCCATTTTTCACCTTAATTGTGTATTCCTAACGATTTTGGTGTTATTCGAGGAATAACGATTTTGGTTGTTAGACGAGGAATTTTTCAATTACTTAAATTGATTCGAAACTCAAATCGATGAAGAAGTGTTAAATACAGCAAAAGATTTAATAGGATATTTTTTTTAAATCCACTTAATGCAGAAGAAATCCCCACCCCAGCCACATTTTTTTTTGTTGCTTCAACTATAATCTTCAAATTAAAAAATGTTACTTGAGGATTAACGGTACCATAAATTAATATTATCAACTTTATTGCGTAGAGATTTTCTGTTCTCGTGCGTCATTCAAACGAGACAATTGCTCATTATACGGTTACACAATAACAGTTTATCCAGGTCCAAGAAATTCGCCTTTACACTCACCAACAACATAAAATATTTTTTTCTTTTTTAGATTGGATTTAAGTTGATACTGAACGTTTACCAAGTTCTAGATACGATTTCTAGATACGATTTCTAGATACGATTTTTACAGCAAGAAGAAAAAAGCAAGTGTTGAAACAGTGAGAGATATTCGATTCTATGAGTTTCGCTAGAATCACTTTTTTAAAGATTTGCAAAGTATACAAGCTATATATGGCGGACTACACATCAAAGACTTTCGTTTCCTAAAATTGTTCTGCTTGTAGTTATGCAATAATAATCATCATCATACATCATTATCATCAAAATTGTTTCGATTTGAGTTCATGAATTAACATGTTTTCTCATCTTCAATGATATTGTCTACTGATTCGACAATATTTTACCAGCCTTCTCTGTCCTCTTCGACTTTGCAGATTCGTTTCAGATCTTCCTTGGAAAAAGTGGAATCTTTCTACCTTTTTCTTTGAATGTCTCGGTTCAGTGTTGTGACTATGGTTGTTTTTGGATGACCTCTGAACTTATTAATGTCAGTCTTTTCAAAGTAATAATCCATGTCTTTGTTAGCTGTTTCTTTGTTTCTGGATCCATTCTGTTTGTAGAGAGTCGTATATTTCTTCATGGACAGGGATCAGTATTACAGAGACACACGGTCTGATACTTTCCAACATCGATGTACATTACTCCTCCATTTACTTTTGACAACAAACCCGTTTCCATAATGCTTGCATTCTCTTTCTAAACCTATCAGCTGGTGTTTGTTTTTGCTGATGTTACTGTTCAGACCAGGTCCAATTTTTAATTTTCCGAATATTGTCTTTCTCAGTATGCAACGTCTTCAATAAGTAGTTACTGTGTAGCAGTAACTGCATCAGTCACCGTCGTATGCCCTTACCTACTCCACCCATCCCAACATCGTATGCCTTTGACAATCCTGTCGTGAAGTAATGATTATCAAGTTGATATAATATAAATGAAAAACTTTTAACATCATTGATTTTTTCAGTTATTTTAAAATTGGAATTTTTAACTGTTCCCTCCTCATCATCATCATCAAAACTGTTTCGATTTGAGGCCATGAATTAAAATGTTCTCTCATCATCAGTGACATTGTATACTGATTCCCTAATATTTTGCCAGCCTTCTTCTGTCCTCTTCGACTTTGCGGATTCGTTTCAGATCATCTTTGATTGTAAATTCTCCAAATAAATAGTGGGATCTTTCTATGAATGTCTCGGTTCAGCATTGTGTCTGTGGTGGTTCTTGGATGACCTCTGGACTTTTTGAAGTGAGTCTTTTCAAAATAAAACTCCATGGGTTTGTTAGCTGAGCATTCTGGACCCGTTCCTTTTTTTTTTTTTTTTTTTTTGACATTCGTATGATTATTTCGTGAACAGTGATCAGTATTACAACGACACACGGCCTGATACTTTCCAACATCGATGTACAATATTCCTCCATTTTCTGTTAGCATCAAATCCGTTTCCATAATGTTTGCATTCTCTTTCTAAACCTATCAGCTGGTGTTTGTTTGTTTTTGCTGATGTTACTGTTCAGACCAGGTCCAATTTTCCATCTTCCGAATATTGTCTTTCTCAGTATGCAAGAATAAGCAGTTACTGCGTAGCAGTAACTGCAGCAATAATCACCTACTCCGCATCATTTTTTTTTTTTTAATTCTGGCTTTCTCTCGTTAGATGGAACCAATATGAAGTCACTCAAGTTGACGTCATATAAATGATCAAACTGAATTTTTTATTATTTGTCTATATTTCTGAGATGAGGTATTATGTACACTATTTACATTGTTCGGACGATTGTCCTCATATTTGTCGCCATATTTATCACAACGTTTTGGCAGTTGTACGCTCCGGCCTTCTTCAGGAATGTCGAACTGAAAAATTTATTTCGCTCACTGGGGTAGGCTGTTGTCAAGGACACAGGAACAGTGAATAAAGACGTTAGTTAGATCCAATGACAGGACCCAAAATTGTGTGAGTTCAATACCTGGTTAACGCAGAGGAGAACTTGGAGAGATGAATAAACAAGAGATAACTGATAACTGACATCCATTAGACATGGCACGTGGAACTAGAACAGTCTACTCTAGTGAGCGAAATAAAGGGTTCAG
>CAHIKZ030005552.1:2090000-2122500 GCA_903632075.3 Acanthosepion pharaonis
ACCTTGCGACAGGCGGACGTATCTATTCCAATTGAGAGAAAAAGCAAGTAAAAACTTAAAACGGAAACATTAGTAGTATAGTGTTGAAATGGACTTTAGAAAGAAACGGAAATCTAATCCGAAGCAGAAAATATGGCATAAACTTTTCCCCTGATCAAAAGATCAGGGGTGGGGTATAAACCAGACGATAGGCGAACTTATCTATTCTTATTGCGGGAGTAAAATTAAATAAATTTGAAATAAAATTTCAAGGTTTAGGCGTAGATTTTACAATTCTAGCTTTGAAGTAGACTTTATAAGTAACCAAAAAAACAGCCCTAAACGGAAAACAAGAGCTAAACCTCTACTCCTGTTCAAAGAACCGGATTCATTTAAAAAGTTTTCACTGTAATCCCAAATTTTAAAAAAATGGTAACAAAAAAAAATGCTGCCAAATGTTAGACATTTTCATGACGGTCGTCCTTGAATATAGAATCCAGAGGTTGGCAGTGAATATTTCGGAGACAGTAGGAAAGCGTAGTGCAGGTTCGCAGGATATCACAACAGAGGTAGTTCATCCTTCTCCTGGTCGCCTTTTTGGTCCTTCCCGGTAGATGGATGCCTTTATATAATGACGAATACAGTGTTGTGCGTTTTCGGATTTGGTCAACCTTCCATTGGTTGACTATAAAGGGAAATAAGTCATTCTGACTCGCTCACTAGTTATATACGTATATACCCAAAAAACACCAAATGCATCAATAGGAATAACCCATTTACTGCAACGCGTGTAATGCAGGCTATTCCATTTTTTTAAAATTAACTTATGCGCAATACACCACTCTTTTCATTCTTCCAACAATGTTCGTCATCGACCATTTTGCACCTTATCGCAGTGAGCACAGTGGGATTATTTCTTCTTTTAGATATCGATGGCAGACTTGAGTATTGCATTAATAACTTTTATAAGGTAATTCTTTATTATTCCTCTATTTAACTGGATTGCCGTTTCCAACAACAAACATACGCCCTTGTTCAAATTAATTGAAACAACAGCTTTAGTTTCCTTTCTTTCGCGATACGGTCAGTTTTAGACCCACTGGAGTGACAGCGTGTAACCAATTTCTTCTTTTTTTTTTTTTTCTCAGATTAGTTTTTTTTCCAGTGGGGTGCAGTAATATGAATCTATTTTCGGGGTGGATGATGAAATTTGTTAGGCCTTGAAACATATTGCGTCATCCGTGATTACATCAGATTTATATCTTGTCCAGACACTATTGTCCCGAGTGTCGATTAGTTGTCCTATGCTCATTGTCTGTGACGGACGTTACGCCAAGGAAGCGTATTAAAATTGTAATGCTGCATGAACACACAGGCATACCTTACCAGTGAGAAAATCAAAGTACTATCGACTGGCCCGGAATCTCTCCTGATTTAAATCCAATCGAGAATCTGTGGTTAGTCTGCAAGAAACGACTTTGTGGAATGGAAATATGAAGTACTAACATGTGCACTGGGTCAGGTTTCATTGGGGAAAATATTTAGGTGGGAATGGAATACGACTGTTTTGTTTCAATTAATTTGCAAAAGGTGTAGGTGCACCTACACCTTTTGTGCAAATTAATTGAAACAAAACAAATAATTCCATTATTATTTACTTTTTTCGGCCCTCCACATCTTCTTGTATAATTAATTTGCAAAGGGTGTAATACGCATTCTCCGCTTGTTGCAGAATGCGCATCAATAGTAGAAAATACCCATGTCATTTTTATGAGCCTACTCTTCCATGCTGGCACAAGGCAGGTTGGAAGAGAGCCTTTGTAACGTGTAGTACGTTCTTCGCTAAGGCTGCATATAGTTTTAAATTCAAAGTTTTTTCCTTCAAGTACACCTATTGCGACCCAAGGCTATAGAACCCATCCTGTCCTATTATTTACCCATAGCAAGGGAGAGGAATGTTGGATTCATACCTTTCCCAAGGGCATTAGTATGTAAATGAATGTAATGAACTGGAATTCGAACTCGGGTCACCGATTCCTCAATCTTAGCTGCAATCCATAACCCTGTTTCCACCTTTATGTTATTTGCCAAATCTTCTATTCTCAATTTATGATTACTTACCTCTATTCAGAGTTTTGCAGATTCTGAAATAAACGCAGCAGGAAAGAAAAGTATTTGTCTCTTAATGTGTTAATTTAAAACCTACAATATTCTGATTTTTTTCAGCGCTGTTTACCCTGTACAAGGCCTTGGCGCCACTCGATGAAGAGTCTTACTGAATAAGAAGTACAGGTTATTCGAGTATGTGTGGAAGAAAACATTTAACCTGAACTTGAACAAGTTAAAATTAAAGCGATCGGGGAAGCAACCACGTGGGAGTCGGTTCCAAAAGGCAACGGTTCTGGGGAGGAAGCTGCTCGAGTGGAACTCTCACCGGGGGAATATGAAGGGAATGATTGTCGTTGGCTACAATCTGTGTGGCAAGACAGAAACAGAATGACTGCGAATAAGCCCAGTTAGCACAACAGACAATTAAACACAAATCAGGCAGGTGTTGATAACAATTCTTTACAAAAGGTATTTGGTATGTCGGCCATATTTGTTCTTTGTGATTCAGCATAATTAGAACGTCATTTGTCTCAAAGACAGGAAATTTGCCAAAATTGATTAAGTAAAAAGGGAATAAGGGAAATACACAAGATCTGTCATGTTTGATATCGTTAATGATACCACAAAGCAGCTTTCCATGAAAATTCGAAAATAAGCTTTGAAACATAAAGTATGAAAAGAAGCACGCAATGGATAAACACCCTGTTCATTAATATCGTGGGAAATTAAATGTTTTAATGAAATATATACACGGCTGAGATTTTAATGGATAATATGATATATATATTTTTTTTTAAATGTTTTATAGGGTTGGTTGTACTACGTGGTCCTATTTGCCCAAGGATGTAATTCTTTACATGATTTTAGCTTCAGAAACACGGGGCCGTATTATATTCAAGATGTTCATTATTCGCTATTATTATTTCATTAATGTGATTAAATAGTTCTTCACTAATCTCTTGTTCTTGTGTTTCCTTTAGAATGTTATTAAACTGTTATATTCTGACAATCCTCGTCGGAAATGTTATATTGCATGCAAAGGCAATAACACCAGGTGGATACTAGAAGAAAGGATTATTGTACACAACAATTACAGTACGAAATACAGTACAGTTATACACACAGGTCAATCTAGTAGCGAGTGCCACTAATTAGAAGGTCGGACGCTTTGCTTGAAGATGAAATAGAACTAATGCTTTTAATTTAATTATATAATTAAATTTGAAATTTTTAGCTTCGGTTTTGAAACATGGTATTTCATGTGTAGCGAAGAAACCGTTTTTTAAATCAGTTAATTTATAATATTTATGCTCTGTAAATTTGCACTAATTTGTAAAAAATAAAAATATCAATAAGAACACCGGATTATATATCTTACAGTTCTTTCTTTTTATTATAATATATATATATATATATATATATATATATATATATATATATATATATATATATATATATAAGCAAATATATGGAAATAGATTCGATATAGAAGAAAATATATATACGGAAAAACAAAACAAAAAATCCTTATATACGATTATGCTGTTTTAATGTTAATATGTCTTTTTTGTCATGTTATATTGATAATGTTATATATTTATGAATATGTCCTGAAGATGGTTTTATTAGACCGAAACGTCAGACGTTGACATATTAACATTAAAACAGCATAATCGTATATATAAGGATTTTTGTTTTGTTTTTTTCCGTATATATTTTTTCTTCATATATATATATATATATGTGTGTGTGTGTGTGTGTGTGTGTGTGTGTGTGTGTGTGTGTCTGCGTGTGTCTGCGTGTGTCTGTGCATGTGTGCAAAAAGTGAATGGCTCCACCTCTAAAAAAAGTTTGAAGACTGAAAGTTTTTTGGTTTGTTTTTAAAGGATTTAAAAAAGAATTTTCCCTCAATGTTCACCGAAGGTCTTCTGAAATGTACTAAGGCGAAGTCAATTTTTCACTTAAAGGAAAATGTACTTTCTGTTTTAAATCAAAACGTAGGGTGACTTGTGACGGTTTGGAAGCCATTAACAAAGAACTTGGCAGATTCGACCCTGTAGGAGTGGACAGCTTCAGCAGTCTATGTAAAAAGAAACAGAATAATATTCGTGTATGTTCTTATGTTTCTATAGGGTTAAATGAATGTCTATTACCTCATTCATAACCATTACTATTCTCTGAAGATTTGTAAACCAGACCGATGATAACAAGAACGAATTGAAATATTTAGATGAATCATAATATAATTAACTTTCATTTTAATGTAATGTTGAAATCAGGTTCAATATTTTATAACCTGAATCGTCAGTGACCCAACGAGTTACGGGTTGTCTACTAGGCAGTCGAGTTATAAATTCATGAATGGTAAAAGAAAAGCAGTTTTCCATGGATCTAGAAAGCTAATAGCGCCTGAAATGAATTATAGTCACATCGAAAAAGAATCTCTAGCGATTATTTTTGCACTGAAAAATGATTACAAGATGGTGCATAGTAAGAAATTCATTCTGCAAACAGATCACCACCTATTGTTGACTATTTTTGGTTCTAAAAATAAGTATTCCGATACAGATAGCCAACAGGTTTCAACGTAGGGGAAATATTTTACTAAATTATGATTTTACGATGGATTATTTTGTATTAAAGAAGGTGTAACCTGCAAAGGGTCTGTCCAGATTTACCCCAAAATTTAAGTGACCTTTTGAGGAGACGGGGATTGCTTCTTTAATGTCTGAGATAAAAAGTGTTTTGTGTAACAAAATAAGGGAACTAACTGGAAATTTGTAAGAAATTAAAATACAATCTATGACTACATTTTTGAATATGATGAATGACGAGATGGAAAGAAAGATCTTGGCCAAAATCTTTAACTCTGGGTTTAGCAGTGTCATGAGCCTATAATCATCTAATTTCCCCCACCAATACCCTTGCCATTTCTCAACAGCGTTATCACATCCCTGATGAACTGGTCGGAGGATGGTCCCCTGCCGGAACCAGTTGTTGAACACAACCGTCAAAATGCGCGACAGCCTCAGGTACAATTCATAGGGCAAACCATCCAGACCGGGAGACTTACCTCTGCCGACCTTCTTCAATGACATGTAGACTTAGCTCTCCGTAATCTCTCCCTTGCAGCTAGCCGCTTCATTCGACGAAAGTCAGCCAAATAGCTGCGAAACTCGTCATCACGGAGACCAGGCTCCTTGGTAATAAGCATTCCGATACAGACAGCCAACAGGTTTCAACGTAGGGGAACTGTTTTACTAAATTATGATTTTAAGATGGATTATTTAGCATTAAAGAAGTTGTTACATGCAAATGGTCTGCCAGATTTATTCCAAAATTTAAAGAATCTTTTGAGGAGACGAGGATTGATTCTTTAATTTCTGAAAACCTGATAAAAACTGTTTTGTGTAAAAGAATAAGGGAACTACACGTAAATTTGGACGAAATTAAAATACAATCCAAGAGGGATGACTACATTTTGAAAATGATGAATGAGGAAATGAAAAGAAAGAAAAAAAAAAGTTGTTACTGAAAAATAAGACTTTTTTTCTATCTCTCAAAAATACTGATGTGCGCTGAAAGAGTAGCAATTCTTGCTTTCTTGCAAAAAAGAAATTTAACATAGGTTCGTGTTTGAATTTTGGAATGTCAAAAAAGAAATCTCTTATGTGAAGTTAAGTATATTTGCCTAACATGAAACAGGATATTAAAAATGTGTACGATTGTGCAATGGATAGCGGCTCAGATTGAGAAATCGGGGAGCCGAATTCGAATTCCAGGCAAATCTATATCATTCACTTACGGGCTAATACCTTTGGGAAAGGTAAGAATCCTCTTCTTCTCTCCCCCCCACCAACCCCCAGCTAATCTCGAGATGTTTACCTGAAGCACCAGACCAGATCAGACCAGACAGGATAACAATAGTCAATACGCGCAGGAATAGTAGATCTGTATCAATGACTTAGTCATTCATCGTAATAAGTCGTTTTTTTTTTTTTTTTTTTTTCACTCAACCCCAAGCAAGGTTGGAAGCCACTAGCACGCAAGGGGTTACAGAGAGTTGGAGCGAGAACAAAGAAGAGTGACAGAGGAAAGGATGGAGAGAAGGATAAGGGATAGATCAGGGTATCTGGAGACGTCGATTGACGTTACATTTGAATAGTTGGAGATTATAGCTATCAGGGAAACAAGAAAAGGGGAAGGAGTTCCACAGGCGAGAAGTGCGAGACATGAAGCTATTGGAGTAGAAGTGACGGCTACATTTAACAATTTCGATATTGAAAGGGTGCGAGCGAGATGCTAGCCTAGTTGAGCGCTTACATTCATGAAGTCTGGGAACCAGCGAAAGCAACTCATCGGAGCAGTTACCGTGAAAGTATTTGTAAAAAAGACAGATGGAGGCAACAGACGAGATGCCAGATCAGGGCCAATTACATTGCATATCCGTCTTGGGATTTTATCAAGAACCTTGAGACAATTAGAAGGGACTCCAGACCATATATGGCAGTAATACTCCATGCAAGGGCGAATGGTTGATTTGTAGATTTGAAGGATCGACTCCGGCGAGAAAAATTTCCTGGCGCGGCATAGGGAGCCAAATTTCCTTGCGGTGGATGGAGCTATTGACTCAATATTGGAAGTACATCTATTTCTGTCTTTCACGGTAAGTTTATATCTGAGTTCATACCTCATTTTAGCTCTCTTAAAAATATTACTTTTACAAAGCATGCTCTCTGAAAATAATCGATTTTTCCAATATATTGACTATGTTTTATCAATATGTCCACAAAAATGATTATTACCTGCTCTTATAAATAAACAGAACATGCGCTATAGAATATCCTTACGTAACAAATAATACATAAACTTGCCTCGATGGCACACTATACTATATTGATATGTATATAAACTGTCTCCGAAAAATAATCATTAACAATTCACGCTATGGCAAGAAAATGCAGCATAGTTATCGGATTTAAGAGCACTCAGAATTTGTAGCGTGTTAAAATAACCACCTTCATCTAGAATCAGGAATTTACACTGAATAAATGTCACAAAAAATACATGCTACTTTGTGCAAATTAAATGAAAAAAAAAGAAGAATTTCATTATTGTTTCCAGTTTTCGTATTTGCCCATTGAAATATGACCCAGTGAATATGTTAGTACTTCGTATGTCCATTCCACAACGTCTTTCCTTGCAAATTGATCACTGATTCTCGACTGGATCTAAACCAGGAGAGTTTCACTCTATAGAAATTTGATTTACTCACTGGTAAAGCTTGCCATTATGTTCATGCAGCATTACAATTTTCATACGCCTACTTGGAGTAACATCCATCGCAGACAATGGCCGCAGGAAAACTAATCGACAGTCGAGACAATAGTGGCTGGACAAGATAAAAATCTGATGTAATCACGGACGAAGTAATATGTTTCAGGGCCAAACAAATTTCATCATCTACTCGAAAATAGTTTTATATTACTTCACACCACTGAAAAGGACCTAATCTGAGGAAAAAATAGAACTCGATTACACCCTGTCACTAGAGTGGGTTTAAACCTGTTCGTGAAAGAAAAGAAACTAAAGCAGTTGTTTTAATTAATTTGCAGAAGGGTGTAAGTGAAACTTCTAGGAATTTAGATGAAAATAGAAGAATGTATGAATAGAAAAAGAATATTTTTATACAAGAACACACTCAATGAATTAGTCATTCATCATAATAGGTCGTATAATGTACCCATAAATACAATTTGAAGAATGCAGTTTTAATTAAAGACGAACATAATTTATTATAGCGAAATGGTATAGAAAAAGTGAAAGAGATTAGAAGCTGAATGAAGTCCACTAATTTCTACATTTCGACAGAGCAGACACCAGAAAATTTAAATTTAAACATAAGCGATCCTGCACCTTTAGAATTTCTCTCGATGTTTAATTATAAATTGTATACATAATAATAAGGTTTCTGACGCGAGATTGCATATGAATGCAAATGCATTCTTGAAAATAAATATCTGTGTTTGCATATACGCGAAATTGTTTGGCATTTTTCCTTCTCGTTGTAATTACCATTTCTTTATATTTTCATTGTACCCCTAAATATACATGATTCTATCAATAGGAACATTATTTCGTCTGAAGAAGTCATTTCCACGGTCGAAACGCCTTACATAGGGTTTCCTCCATTTTGTCATTCATTGACACATCTTTACTAAGATATATAGAATTTATATTTACATGCATATATATATATATATATATATATATATATATATATATATATATATATATATATATATATATATATATATATATATATATATATATATATATATAATAATATATAATAAATAAATAAATAAATAAAAGGATGATAGAGCCTAGCTTACTGTTAAATTCTTGGCGGCAAAGTACGACATATCAAACAGTGGTTCAATCTACAAGGGATACCTAGGTTCAATCCTTGGCAGAGAACGCACGATTTCTTGAATGCGTGCTATTAACGATGTTTGAATTAATAAACACACACACACACACACACACACATATATATATATATATATATATATATATATATATATATATATATATATATATATATACCTATCTATCTATATATCTTTGTGTGAGTATATATATATATATATATATATATATATATATATATATATATATATATATATATATATATATATATATATATATATATATATATATATATATATATATATATATATATATATATATATATATATATATATATATATATATATATATATATATATGTATATATACAAATATATAAATAGAATAGATAAAATATGGGTCTATATGAGATGAAGTTGATTTCAAGTAATACCGGAAATTCTCGACTTAGCCGTGAAGCATCAGATTCTATTAAAAATGAACTCATCTAATATTCTCTTTCTTTAACCAAGATTATTTGCTAATAATATTTCCGTCAGCCATATTGCTTCCGCTGTGTTCATTTTGAGGAGGCAAAAAAGAAAAATGAATCGTACGTCGTTTTTTTTTGTCGAATAAATTTTTTTTTTGTCGAATTAAATTTCGGTTTAAATGTCCGGTAATAGAATAATGATGTAAATAGCAAAGTAAAAAAAAAAAAGAAAAGAATAGATATTGACTTTGGGAAATGATCATTCTCTTGGGTAAAAAATCAGAATTAACATTTGATGACAACTGAATTCAAAGTATCTAAAAAAGGCCAGTCTTGTTTATTTTATACTGTTCTTTTCTATCTATTTGAATGGCTTTATTATTAATCATAGATTCATTATTCTAGAAATCTAAACATATCTATCTATAAATATATTTATACATCTCTCTATGTATCTATCTATCTCAATTTGTTTATGCCTAAAAATGTTTATTTTTTTTCAATTTCTAATATGATCTAATCTATTATCTATCTATGATCTATCAATACATACCTAATTATCTCAGTGAATCTATCTATTATCTATCTATCTATCTAGTTGTTCATATCTGTATCTATAGTCTATTCATATCAGTCTATGTTTATTTTATATCTCATGTATTCCTATCTATCTATCTATTATCTATCTATTTGAATGGCTTTATTATTAATCATAGATTCATTATATCTTCTATCTAAATCTATAAACATATCTATCTATAAATATATTTATACATCATTCATCTATCTATCTATCTATCTATCTCTATTATGTATTATGCCTAAATCTCAATCTATTTATCTATTTATCTATCTATCTATCTATCTATCTATCTATCTATCTATCTATCTATCATTTCATCTATCTGTCTACATTCATATCTATCGCAGTCTATTCATATTCATCTATCTATCTAATTATCTATCTATCTGTCACAATACATACCTAGTGTATTCCTATCTATCTATCTATCTATCTATCTATCTATCTATCTATCTATCTATCTATCTATCAATTTCACTGTGTTCATATCTGTCTACATTCATATCTATCGCAGTCTATTCATATCTATCTATCTATCTATCTATCTATCTATCTATCTATCTATCTATCACAATACATCTAATTATCTCATCATCAGTATCTATTCTATCTATCAATTTCACTGTGTTCATATCTGTCTACATTCATATCTATCGCAGTCTATTCATATCTATCTATCTATCTATCTATCTATCTATCTATCTATCTATCACAATACATACCTAATTATCTCAGTGTATTCCTATCTATCTATCTATCTATCTATCTATCAATTTCACTGTGTTCATATCTGTCTACATTCATATCTATCGCAGTCTATTCATATCTATCTATCTATCTATCTATCTATCTATCTATCTATCTATCTATCTATTCTAGTCTGTTCATATCTATCTATCTATCTATCTATCTATCTATCTATCTATCTATCTATCTATCTGTCTGTCTGTTTTCATTTTTTTCTGTGTCAGTCTGTTTATATTTATCTATCTATATTAATATATGTCTCAGTCTATTTATACCTATCTATCCAGTCTATATATTTATATTAATATATATTTGTCTCAGTCTGCTTATATCTATCTATATGAATATCTATCTATCTGTTAATATCTATCTATCTATATCTATATCTATCTATCTATCTATATATATATATATATATATATATATATATATATATCACACTCTGTAAAGATATATCTATATCATTGTATTCGCAAATGTTGTAAGCAATTTTCTCACTCTGTCTATATCTCTCTATCTGTTCATCTGCCTCTTTGCCTGCCTGCCTTTCTATGTGTTTGTTCAACAGAATAATCTATGAATGCAACATGAAAATACATTCATACATACATATATACACACATATTTTAATTACTTGTATACATAATGATAAGGTTTCTGACGTGAGATTGCATATGAATGCAAATGCATTCTTGAAAATAAAACATTTTTGTTTGCATATACGAGAACTTATCCGGCATTTTTTTTCATTGTCACACGTTAAGAACATGGTTCCCTTCCAAAAATATATCAAAGTAAATTAAAATCATTCCATAAAATTGATATCTTTTTCTCTCCCATATTCACGTCTATGTAAACATAAAACGCTCACGAAAAATAACAAGAACGGCGATTCCTAAATCCACAAATATTATAACATGTAAATTATTAGCATAAATCTCGTATGAATGCCAAAAATCAAAGAAGTTGGGGAAAAAAGGTCATCACAAATATGGCGGATGTTAAGTCAAATTGGTTATGGATGATCATGCAAAGGAAAACAGGGGGAAAAAATGTGGCACGTTATGCTAAACATCTTTTCAGATTATTTTGCCGTTTTCCAAGCGGAAGTTGTCAAACCGATTCTTGACAATATGGCGGCGGTCTGGAAAGAATGAAATCGAAATTTGGGGCCCGGACATGATGACGAATATAGAAGTTATGTGTAATTACCAAGTCCCACGATACACGACATAATCATCCCTGTTGTTTTTGTTGTTGTTGTTATCATTATTATTATTGTTGTTGTTCTGCTGTTTTTCTTGTATTTAGCCATTTTTTTAGTAGTATGAGTTGCTCAAAGTCTTAATCAGAAACTTCAAAAGACAACAACATTTTTTATCAGAAGATGCAAACAGAGGATATTATTATTTTCATTATTACTATTATTATTATTATTATTATTGTTGTTGTTGTTGTTATAATTGTTAGCAGTAGTAGTAGTATTAGTAGTTCCTTTCTCAGTTGTATAATCATTTCCTTCCGTTTCCCAAACAAAGACCTAATATCAAAAGTCGTATCCGGATATATTCCACGACACATGTGTAATAAATAAATGCATAAATAAACTCACACAGTTCACGTAGATAGGGTTTGAACTGTACTTGTAGTTCGTAAGGTTTGGACGGTACTTGTACTTCGTAAGGTTTGAACTGTACATGTACTACGTAAGGTTTGAGCTATACTTGTACTTCGTAAGGTTTGAGCTTTACTTGTATTTCGTAAGTTTTGAGCTGTACTTCATAAGGTTTGAACTGTACTTGTACTTCGTAAGGTTTGAACTGTACTTGTACTTCGTAAGGTTTGAACTGTACCTGTACTTTGTAAGGTTTGAGATGTAGTTGTACTTCGTAAGGTTTTAACTATACCTGTACTTCGTAAGGTTTGAACTGTACTTGTACTTCGTAAGTGTTGAACTGTACTTGTACTTCGTAAGGGTTGAACTGTACTTGTACTTCGTATGATGTGAGTTGTACTTGTGATAATGCTGTTCTTGTTTTCTCTTTTAATTTTTAATTCAGTCATTCCCTTTCACTGAGTCTTGTTGACCCAAATCTCAATCAGAAACTTCAACAGAAAACAACAATATTTTATCAGAAGATACAAACAGAGTATATTATTATTATCACTATTATTGTTGTTGTTAGCAGTCGTAGTATTAGTTCCTTTCTCCGTTCTATATTCATTTTCTTCTTGAAAACTGTATTGCACCACAGGGACAGCCAAAGTGTTAATGGCTGATATTCTGATTTGTGACACACACACGCGCCTGTAATATTCTTAATTTGTCCTTCATTTGCACAGGCTGTATTCCATCTCTTTCGTTAATTCCTAGGTACCTATAGGCTTCTTCTTGTCCCAGTTACCTTTGTGACAAATTCTGGATTTATTGAGTGTGTTTCTTATATTTTCCCTATTTTTGAATGCTACTTTTACACATTTATCTAATCCCAAATCCATACCTATGTCGTCACTGAAAACATTTCAGAACATCGAGGAGACCCTTCAACTCAATGTCGTCTTCGGCAAAGAGTTTGAGACCATCCATGTAGAGTAGGTGATTGAATAGTTTATTTTGTAACCATAGCTACTGTTGTTTAGTTCATGCGTAAGAGGGATTATACAGACAAAATAGAAGGGGTGACAGGGAGTTTTCTCGTCGGATATTCTGACGGTTTGGTGGGACTTAGGTATAATATAGTTTTCCACATTCCCACTGAGAAGAGTTTATACATTACTAAAGTCTTAGTCACACTATCAAAGACATTACGGTAATCTATCCTTATTATTATTATTATTTGTCTATATTTCTGAGATGTTGTATTATGTAAACTATTTACATTATTCGGACTGTTGTCCTCATCTTTGTCGCCATATTTATCCCAATGGCCTTCTTTAGGTGGTTGGAATGTCGAACTGAAACCTTTATTTACTGAACCCTTTTTTTCGTTCATTGGAGTAGACTGTTCTAGTTCCACGTGCCATGTCTAATTATCTCCTGTTAATTCTCCTCTCCAAGTTAACCGGGTATTGAACTCACAGTCTTTGGGTCCTGTCACTGGATCTAACCAACGTCTTTATCCACTGGGCCATGTGTCCATGTGTATGAGTTTCTGGTTATTATAAACCTAATGTCTTCATCAATCATTTTTTTTACCAGTGCTCATATTGCAATTTTTGCTGTTATCATTACGTTTTTACCAGAACTCAAATTGCAATTTTTGTTGTCATCGTTTTTCTCTGGCACTCCTTATTACTGGTTCCCATATTATATTAAGGCAGTGGAGAACTTGGAGAGGGGAATTAAAATGAGATAACTGATAACTGACATCAATTAAACATGGCACGTGGAACGGGAAGAGCGAAATAAAGGGTTCAGTTCGACATTCCAACCACCTGAAGAAAGCTGGGGCGTAGAGCCGCCGAAACGTTGTAATAAATATGGCGACAAAGATGAGGACAATAGTTCGAATAATGTAAATATTATTATTATTATTATATTCAATATTATCATTATTATTATTAGTATTATTATTGTTGTCGTTGTTGTTTTTATTTCTTTTGATTTCTGGCGTTTACATATTTTTTCCTGGTCCCGCCCAGGGATCTAAGAGTAGAAATGGCATCATGTCACTTTCCACTGAAAAAAAAAAATTACATAGATAAAGCCCTTCGTAAAGAGTGGGCTGTAGTTGTCAGAACAATTTTTTTGTATCGTTTTGAGGCCTGGGCTTCCAGGAATCCCTTCAATTAGTCTACTGGATTCTTTTCCAACCAAACCTAGGGCTCCAACTACAACAGGGATTGTTGATGTTCCCATATGCCACATTTTTGAGATTTCTATTTCAAGGTACTTGTATTTTGACAGCTTTTTGAATATCTTCAAAGATACATTGCCGCCTGCAGGGACTGCCATATCAATAAGGAGGCACTTTTTGTTTGTGGTCTTTAATAACAATATCTGGCGGTTGGCTTTGATTGTTCTGTTTGTGTGTATTGTGTAGTCCGATAGAATTGTAACAGGTCCTATCTCCTTAACCGGGTCTGGGTGGTGTTCATACCAGTTTATTTCAGTTTCCTTCCCATAGAAGTTGCAAATTTTCCATTGCAAATATTGGCCCACTCTGTCATGCCGTGATTTATACTCAGTGGTTGCCAATATCGTGCAACGCAATACAAAATGATCAATCGTTTCTGGATATTTATCACAGAATCTGCATTTTGGGCTGACACAATATTTTAGTATATATGCTTGATAATTCCTAGTTAACAAGCATTGGTCCTGTGCAACAAGGATAAAACCTTCAGTTTCAGCTTTCAACCCTGCACTACGTAGCCACTGATGGGTACGGGTTTTGTCTACGTCAGCTTGTTTGATACGGGCAGAGTATTGGCCATGAAGCGGTTTATCTTGCTATTGTTTCTGTGTCTGGTCGGTTGCATTCGTCTTTGCTTTCTTTTTTATGTATTTTGCAGCTTCAGCCGGTGTATTGTGCTTTAGTTGCATCTCTACGTCCATTTGAAACTCCATTTTGAATTTGTTGGCGTCCTTTGTTACGGAGTAAAGACGCTTACTACTTTCACGTTCCTTGACACATACCATCATCCAGTATTCTGTAGTTTCCAAGTATCTTTGAAGGCCAATAGTAGTTTTGTAGGACAGTTCTAGTTGAACTAATTCTCTGCCTCCTTCGGATCTGAGTACATACAGACGATCAACATCAGCTTTGTGATGATGCATGCGGTAGCAAGAGAGAAGCTTTCTCTTTATGGCGTCCATTCGCTTAATTTCAGCTATGGTCCAGTTAAGGACATTAAAGTTGTATTGCATTACGATGACAGCGAAGGTGTTTATGGCTGATATTCTGATATTTAGTACCAGACGTACACGCCTGTAGCACTCCTTTCTTATCTTCTCCTTCATTTGGGTTGGGGGTTGTATACCATCTCCTTCGCTAATCCCTAGGTACTTATAAGCTTCATCATGCTACAGTTCACTAATCTTTGTAACAAAATCTAAATCTGTTAAGGGTGTTTCTGTAATTCTACCTTTCTTGAATGTTACTATTGCACCTTTATCTAATCCGAAGTCCATACTAATGTCGTCACTGAAGTATTTTACAATATTGAGGATGCCCTCAACTCATTGTCGTCTTTGGCAAAGAGTTTCATATCATCCATAACGTGAATTTCCACATTCCTATGTTGTGCTTAAAGAAATTTACTATTAATATTATTTGACCTGAAAAATAAGCATGTCCTTCATTTGGGTATGCTGTATTTATTTTATCTATGTAAAATATTTTCATTTTTTTTTTAATTTTTATTTTTTATTTTTTATTTTTATTTATTTATTTTTTTGTCAGTGGAAAGTGTCATAATGCCATTTCTAACCTTAGGTCCCTGGGCGGGACACGGAAAGAAATGTGTAAATCGACAGAAATCAAAGGAAATAATAATAATAATCTCACATATTATGAAGAGCTTTATCTATGTAAAATGCGTGTGACCTTACGTTTTTGTTTTTTGTTTCGTTTTGATTTTTACAAAAATGTTCTGTGGAAAATGTCATGAAACCATTTTTGACATAACATCTCTCGTTTGGAACCAGAAGGAAATGTGTATAAAAAGAAATCAAGCGGAATAATGATAATAATATAATACTCTGCCCGTATCAAACAAGGTGATGTAGGTAAAACCGGTACCCATCAGTGGCTACGTAGTGCAGGGTTAAAAGCTGAACCCGAAGGTTTTATTCTTGCTGCACAGGATCAATGTTTGCTAACTAGAAATTATCAAGCACACATACTGAAAAATTGTGTTAGCCTAAAATGCAGATGCTGTGATAAATATCCAGAAACAATTGGCCATTTTGTATTAGGTTGCACGGTATAGGACACCCACTTAATACGGCATGACAGAGTGGACCAATATCTGCACTGGAAAATCTGCAACTTCTACGGAAAGGAAACTGAAAGAAATTGGTATGAACTCCAACCAGGACCAGTTAGAACATCAACAATCCCTGTTGTAGTTGAACCCTTTACTGTACTGTACTGATGTGGCATTCACCCTGGGCGCATTCAGCCGGATTCTTCCTGTTATGAGAAGAAGATTCTTGGGATAAATTACAGAAGTAGGGTACCCAGGCCTACTCGAATAACGTTCTTGCTTGCCGCGGGATTCCCACAGACGCAGAGACAGGAACGACCAGAAGCCGCCGGTTACCGATGCAGACGCTCCTTGGATTTTCACCAGAGCCCTTGTTAGCCGGCGTGTATGTCAGACCTGTCCGCCTTGGATGGCCCTACCAGGAACGAAGTTCCGGGCGGCATAGCTCTGACACTACCGTTTACACCCCCCACCGACTGTGAGGTAAGGGTTGGACTTTGGGGGCTTACAGTACCAGGTGTTCCCAAGCGGTCCCCCATCTAAGTACTGACCTGGCTCTACGATCGAACGAGAACCGGTGTTTCAGCGTGATTTAACCGTAAGCAGTTGAACCCTTTGGATTGATTGAAAAAAAATTGGTCTTTAAAGATATCTAAAAACTATTGAAGACTGGATGATGATCTCAGTCAACGAACAGGGAAGACATAAGAAATCTTATTCAGTAATTGTTGTGGTAGGATCCACCTAATTTGCATAGTGGAGTACCGACCATATAAATATGGTTGGTACCGGGAAGAGAGGTGGAATGAAGAGATTCAACCAGAGACTCTGCCCGACTGCGACTCAGTCAACACATTCTCCAGGAACGGTCTTACCAGGAATATACAAAAGACTATATGTAAATATTGTGTACACTTTCTTGTTTCAATACATTTTGTTCTAAGTACATTTTGTGTTGCATTATTATTCCATGCATTAGTCAAGTTTCAACAGTAATAAAGGAAGCCAACAAATTCAAAAGGGTATTTTCAGTAAATGAAGAAGGGAAAGTCAACCATAACACATTGGTTACGTAGTATATGGTTAAAAGCTGAAATTAATATTATTTGACCTGAAAAATAAACATGTCCTTCATTTGGGTATGCTGTATTTCATCTCTTACTAGGTGTTTATAGACTTCTTCCCTAAGCTATGAGAAAATCTAGATCAATTGAGTGTATTTCTGTAATCCTCCTTTTCTTGAATATTCCTTTGGCATATATATCTACTCCGAAATCCATAACGATATAAACAAGTTACCGTCTTGAGCACATCCTTTAACTCACTCGCAAAATATTTGATATCATCCATGTGGAACAGGTGATTAAACATTTTCTTTTTTACTTTCTATCCATCGTTATTACTGTTTACGTCATGCGAAAGTGGGATTAAGAAGAGACAAAACAGAAGGGTTGACAGGGAGCCTCTTTGAAAGATTCCTCGTCGTATATTCAAACGATTGGAAGTGGCAGTAATTTAGGTATAATTTGGTTTTCTACAGTTCTTTGTTATATTCAAGTAAATTGACTATCACCGAGGAAACTGTGTACATTTCCAAAACTTAAGGATCCAAAAGTGTCGCACACTATCAAAGACTTTATAGAAACCTATTCAACCTGTGCTGAGATTTCTACCATGTTTCCTGCAATTTTCTAGGATAATTTAATTTATTAGTAGTTGAACTTTGCAACCATATGAAACTCTCCGATATCTTTTTTAATCCAGGGGAAGAATGTTGTTTTTATTATTATTATTATTTGATGTGGGCCCAAAGACGGAAGGAAAACACGGAACACGGATTAGAGGTAAGAAAGATATATTAAACGAAAAGGTTACAAAGATAGTGTAAGTTTAAGCGGAGCTTACTATGTGCTAATGTCCAATATTGGCCGTCGTACGCGACTGATACTACGGTATTAGAATACACACACACACACACTCTCTCTCTCTCTCTCTCTCTCTCTCTCTCTTCTCCTAGAGTATTATATTGCATACTTTATATAGTCCTGGAAGAGTCCATGTTGTAGGTATATTACGGTCTCACAACATTATTATTATTATTATTATTATTATTATTATTTTCTCTTCTACCTGTTTTTTTTTTTTTTTTTTTTTTCGACCAAAGATTTGCATTACGGTATTTTCCAAGTAATACGACCGCAAATAACACCTTTGGTAAAAAGAATTAGAAGCACCAAACAATGGAAATTACGATGCGATATTTCCTGAATGAAGAAATTTAATTTCGGTGGAGTAGACCCCAATGGTAACAGGGACAATACTGGCTCGGACATCTCATTTTCTGGTGACCTCAATCAATCGCACACTACGAAAGGATTTATAGTAACCTGTCCGACCTCTGCCGAGATTTCTACCATTTTTCCTGCAATTTTCCATAATTATTCCTGTTCATGTGGAATGGAGGTTGAGGGCAGACAGAACAGAAGACACCGCAGAGTTTTAGTTTGTGTAAAGATAAGTTTTTTTTTTCTCTCACTCTCTCTTCAATCAATCAATAATAATAACTACAACTGGCCTTCAAAGATACCTAAAAACCACTGAAGACTGGATGATGATCTGCGTCAAAGAACATAAAAGTAATAAGCGGCCTTATTCTGTAATAAAGGAAGCCAACATTTCAAAATGGAGTTTTTTAGTGGGTGAAGACATACAAGTAAAGCACAATACACCGACTGAAGCTTCAAAATATTTGAAAAAGAAAGCAAAAGTAAATGCAACCGACCAGATAGAGAAGCAATGGCAAGATAATCCGCTTCATGGTCAATATTCAGCCTGTACCAAACAAGCTCCTGTAGGCAAACCCTGTACATATCAGTGCTACGTAGTGCAGGAATAAAAGCTGAAACCAAAGGTTTTATTCCTGCTGTACAGGACCAATGCTAGCTGACTGGAAATAACCACACACATACAGAAATATTGTGTTATCCCAAAATACAGAATCTGTGATCAATATCCAGAAACGATTGATCATCTTGTATCAGGTTGCACGATATTGGCACCCACTGAATATAAAACCCGGCATGACAGAATGGGGTAATAACTGGACTGGAAGATCTGCAACTTCTACGGGAAGGAAACTAAAAGAAATTGGTATGAACACCACCCAGACCCGTTAACGGAGAGAGGACCTGTTACAATTTTATGGGACTACACAATACACACTGACAGAACAATCAAAGCTAACCGCCCAGACATTGTTATTAGAGACCGCATACAAAAAAAGTCCCTCTTTAATGACATAGCAGTCCCTGCAGACTGCAATGTATCTTTGAAGATCTCCAAAAAGCTATCAAAATACAATGACCTTGAAATAGAAGTCTTAAAAATGTGGCACATAGGAACATCAACAATCCCTGTTTGTAGTTTGAGCCCTTGGATTGATTGGAAAATATTCTTACATACTCATTGAAGGGATTCCTGGTAGTCCATGTCTTAAAGAAATACAAAAAGCCGTTCGCACGAGTACAGCCTCCAACTTACAAAGGGCTTTATCTATGTAAAAAATGTTTTTTTTAGTTTTGTTTTTGTTGCTCAGTACTCAGTGGAAAATGTCATGGGGTTATTACTGGCCTTAGGACACTGGTCGGGAACCAGAAAGAAATGAATACACAACAAGGGAATAATAATAATAATAATAATAATAATCCCCCATCAATAATAATAAATTGTGTTAGCCCAAAATGCAATTTCTGTGATAAATATCCAGAAACAATTTACCATCTTGTATCTGGTTGCACGGTAATGGCACCCACTGAATATAAATCTTGTCACGATAGAGCGGGCCAAAATATGGAAAATCTGTAACATTTACGGAAAGGAAATTGCAAGACATTGGATCGAACACTGCCTATAACGTTTACGAATATAGGATCTGTAACAATTGTCTGGTACTACAAAATACACACAAGCAGAACAATCAAAGTTAACTGCAAAGACTTCGTTATTAGAGACAGAAAACAAAAAATGCCTCTTTATTGATATGGCAGTCCCTAAAGAATGCAATGTATCTTTGAAGATCTTCAAGAAGGATTTTGAAATCGAAATCTCAAAAATGTGGCACATGAGAACATGAACAATGCCTGTTGTAGTTGAAGCCCTTGGATTGACTGGAAAAAATTCCAATAGAGTCATTGACAGAATCCCTGGTCGTCAATGACTTAAAGAAATACAAAAACTTAATTATTCGCACAAATAAAACCAATCCCTTACGAAGGGCTTTATCTATGTCAAATATGTATGATTTTTATTCTTTTTCAAAATTCCTCATTGGAAAATGTCATTATACCATTTTTGACCTGAGTTCTCTGTTCGGGACAGGAAAGAAAGGAGTATACATAAAATATCATAGGACATAATAATAAAAATAATAATAATGCTTCGGGTTGGTGGCACGTGGTAGGGTCCCAGCTATAGGAAAATAGTTATCCCCCAAACTGGGGTCAAAACCTGTAAAAATACACTTTAATACCAGCAATAAATTTTCAAATAAAAAATTATTATTAGGTTGGTGCAAACATAATGACGTAATAATGTCGTTTTTTGACGTTAAAAAACGACATTATTACGTCATAATTTTGCACCAACCTAATACCAGCAATAAATTTTCGAATAAAAAAATATTACCAGCAACACTGTTTTGGAAAAAATATTACCAGCAATAGATTTTTTGGAAAAATATTAACAGAAATAATTTTTGGAAAAAAAAAATATTACCAGCAATAAAAAAGATTTGTCGGTATTAAATAACCCATTGCGGTATTGATATGCCGTAAAACAAAACAAACCAAACCAGATTGCACACATTCGTACGGTGTGAGCTGTGCTTGTGAGAAAACATTTTCGTATTGCTTTATGGCATGGGCTACCTGGGGTCCCCTTCAATGAGTCTATCAGAAAATTCTTCAATCAAACCGAGGGTTTCAAATACCACTGGAATTATTGATATCTTCATGTGCCATATTTTGCAGATATTTATTGTTTTTTGAAGATCTTCAAAGATACCTTAGAGTCAGCAAACACAGGCATGTCGATAAAAAAAAGCACATTATTATTATTTGTTTAAAATCTCAAATCTAATATACTTATATTTACTCATCTTTTCATAAGCTTTAATAGATATCTTTGCAAGTGGATCCCAGATAAAAAAATAACCTCAGGTCGTCGAGCAAACCTGTACGTTCAGATGGGCTTCAATTAAATTGATTTTTTGCCGAAATGTCTGGACTTGCCTCCTAAATCATTTTGGCTGTTTATTCTGAAAAACAAATATTAAAAAATTCTTGACATCAGACCATAATGTTGTTTCATTAATTCCGTACACTGAACAGAGGTGCAGAGTGCGTCAGCCCCTAGGGGACATGTCAAACTAGTCAAGGTCAGGCAAGTGACAAGCAAATATGTGGTACTGAACGGGATATCTACCCTTCTACATCTTATTTTAGTATGACAAATCAGGAACATGTTCATATCTCTAATCGGTTAAGATTAGAAGCCATGAAACCCACGCCTGGTGGAGTATCACAGCATTGATTATTATTATCATTTGTGTATGTTATGTTTCCTGCTTTATATCCTATAGAGTTGGGTCCAAACTATGGTAATTAGGCCCTATAGAATTATTGTCATTTAAATGATAGCACTTTTCTTAGTAGATGGAAGGTTGGTAGTTGGGCGAGATTCTGGGCAACTTGCATATTGATGTGTCCTGGGACACTGTTAGTAAAACGGTTCATTTCTTTTCTCACGCGGCGTAGTGTTCCAATTACTATTGGTACAGTCTCAGTTCTTTATTCCGCACATCCTGTTAATCTCGATGTCCAGGTCGTTGTATTTGGACAATTTTTCGATAATTGTCAAGGGGATGTTTCTCTAGTATGGTACTGCTAAGTCAATAAGCATACAATTCTTGAATTTCTTGTCTTTTATGATAATATCCGGGCTGTTGGCTTTTATTTTCCCATATTTAACATATCTTACATAGATAAAGCCCTTCGTAAGGTGTGGGCTGTACTCGTGAGAACAATCTTTTGTATTTCTTTAAGGCATGGGCTACCAGGAATCCCTTCAATGAGTTTACTGGAATCCTTTCCAACCAATCCTAGGACTCCAACTACAACAGAGATTGTTGATGTTCCCATGTGCCGCATTTTTAAGATTTCTATTTCAAGGTATTTTGATAGCATTTCAATAGATCTTCATAGATCTTCAAAGATACATTGCAATCTGCAAGGACTATCATATCAATAAAGAGGGACTTTTTTGTTTGCGGTCTCTAATAACAATGTCTAGGCGATTAGATTTGATTGCTCTGTCGGTGTGTATTGTGTAGTCCCATAAAATTGTAACAGGTCCTATTTCCATAACCAGGTCTGGGTGGTGTTCATACCAATTTCTTTTTGTTTCCTTTCCGTAGAAGTTGCAGATCTTTCAGTGCAGATATTGGCCCAATACCGTGCAACCTGATACAAGATGATCAATTGTTTCTGAGTAATTATCACAGAATCTGCTTTTTGGGTTAACACAATGTATATAGTGTGTGTGCTTGATAATTTCTAGTTAACAAGCACTGATCCTGTGCAGCAATGATAAAACCTTCCGTTTTAGCTTTTAAGCCTGTACTATGTAGACACTGGTGGGTACGGGGATTGTCTACATATTTGGTACAGGCAGCGTATTGGCTATGAAGCGATTTATCTTGCCATTGTTTCTCTATCTGGTCGTTTGCATTTTTTTGCTTTCTTTTTTATGTATTTTGTAATTGGTTTATTGTTCTTTACTTGTATTGCTGAATCAAATTATTATTATTATTAGTAGTAGTAGTAGTAGTAGTAGTAGTAGTATTTGTTTGGTGTTCTGTTTTATACACATTTCCTTCCTGGTTTCAAACAGAGACCTAAGGTTAGAAATGGCTTCATAACATTTTACACTAACATTTTTTTTTAAGGAACGACATTTTTTAAATCTGTTCTAATATGCTTATATTTACTCATCTTTTCATAATCGTTAATAGATCCTTGCAAGTGGGTCCCAGATAAAAATAACCCCGGGTCGGCGAGTAAACCTGGACGTTCAGATGAATTTATTTTAGAAATGTCTAGATGTGTCTCTTAAATCATTTTTTTCTGTTGTATTCTGCACATTTAGAAAAGAACAACCGAGCATGCTGTTATTTAACCAATTCTGTTCATTGAACAGAAGTTCAGAGTGCATCAGCCCCTAGGGGACATGTCACACTAGTCAAGGTCATGCAAGTGACAAGCAAATATGTGGCACTGAAAGTGATATCTACCTTTCGACATCTTATTTCAGGATAACAAACTAGGAAAATGCTAATATCTTTAATCAGTTAAGATTAGACGCCACACGATAAACTGTAATAATACTGAAAAAATAAATAAAAAATAATTACATTTTCTTTGCCTGCCATATTCAGTCTCTCTCTCTCTCTCTCTCTCTCTATATATATATATATATATATATATATATATATATATATATATATATATATATATATATATATATATATATACTTATCGCTACACAGGAATTACCGTGTTTCAAAAACAGAAGCTAAAATCATAAAATTCAATTATAGAATTAAATTCAATTAAAGTCCCTAGTTCTCTTTCATTTTCAACGAATTTTGGAATAACTTATTTTTAAATTTTCTGAAATGTTGAAATTTTAATATATATATATATATATATATATATATATATATATATACCGGATGTAACAGCAAAATTGTTCAATAGTTAGATTAAGTTTTGAACCGTTGTATCTTAGAAATGATTAATGGTATCTTACTGGTATTCTCCGCGGTTTTCGTAACACTATTGAACTCTTCTTTGAACAATAAGAATGTATTTAGCTCTAAGTTGAAATGATGATCCCTCTTTGTGTTGTGACCTCCTGATCTACTTTTCCTCTCTACTATTCCCGCTTTCTAAACTTATTCACCGTTCTCTTGATGGATATTCAAGATGGAAGATAGAGTATGTTGGTACCATTACTGAAGGCGTGAATGATCTTTTTCCTCTCACCATTGCTCAGCTGGGAAGACATTACGGGGCTGACACAAAACGTGATTTTAACCTGTTCTCTTTTAACCTGAATAACGCAAAGGATTTTGATTGATTCTTAAAAGAATGGTGTAAAGGTGGCTAATCCTCTGATCAAACTTAATACAGCGTATTTCTTTTCAAGACATTTCACATTTTGTGAAATGGTAATTGTGCTGTTACCGAATTTGAAAATTTGTGAAGTTACCATTTCATAAAATGTGTAATATGCTGAAAAAAAATGAATTAATTGAGTTTATATATATATATATATATATATATATATATATATATATATATAGTTATCTACAGACAGTCTGTTTCATTAGACGTCCGATTGCTTCAATCCAGGATCGAAACTCGACTGATTTGACATCAGTCAGACATCCTACCTCTAGGTTATAGTCGCGCGGCACAGAAGGGAAATTTGAATGTTTTTCCCTGCGAAATATGCCTGTGGCTAGGAGAACCCGATTCGTAACTGAAGAGTAGGCTTAGGGTTAGGGTTAGGGTTACGATTCGTAACTGAAGAGTAATGCATTAATAGAGCAGAGTGTGTGTTTTTTTTTTTTTAAATCTTTCTCTCGAAAGCTCAACCGGATTTCCCGGGACCACATATTTTCATACACCGACTGTTTCGCTGTATCACAGCCCTTCAGTGTGGCTAGACGTCCGATTGTTCAAGCCGGAATCGACCAATTTGACATATATATATATATATATATATATATATATATATATATATATATATATATATGTGTGTGTGTGTATATATCATATATAAAGGACATATGCATGAAAAGATGAGGGAACTAACAGGACAGAAGACATGCTCATCAACATGCTGCAAAAATTCCAAGGACGGAACGCTAATATTAGAGAAAGAAAAAGAAATTATCAGCGCTGGAACAAGTATATTGGAGATCTCTTCGGCGATGAAAGAGAACGACAGGCAATACACAAAAATATCGACGGATCAGAAGTACTAAAAACCGAACTGCAAACTGCACTGTTCAAATTGAGCAGAAACAAAGTGGAAGGGCCAGACGGAATTGTAATACAGATTTTGGTAGCCTTAGATGATTTCGCCATAGAAAAGATTGCAGAAATAATAAATGAAATCTTCAACAGCGAGGATATTCCGGAAGTCATAAGCAGATCTTTTTTCATAGCACTACCTAGGAAACCAGGGGCAAATGAAAATGAACTCCACCGAACAATCAGCCTAATGAGCCATATTACAGAATTCCTCATCTGAAGTCTGATGAACAGAGCGCGCAGTAGAATCAGACCAGAGATATGACAAGAACAGTGCGAGTTCTTCAAAGACACCGGAACAACGGCCGCGCTTTTTTATGCTCAGAATGTTATCAGAAAGATTAATACAAATGCAGAAGTGCGTATACCTGTGTTTTGTAGAAAGGCGTTGGACAAATGCGCCACAGATATTTGTTAGAGCTGCTCAGCATCCTTGATATATCCGAGAAAGACATTAGAATAATCAAAAATCACTGCTGGCAGCAAACCGTCTGCATACGCATAAAAAAAGAGTTCAGCTGATATACAAAAATAGAAAAGGGTGTAAACCTATACAGCGATGTGATTCTGAGAGAACTAGAAATCCTACCAGGATTCATCTTTGATGGTCACAATCTTAACAATATAAAATAAGCAGATAACACATTGTTGATAGCAGATACGGAAGGGAAGCTATAAAACTTCCTATAGAAAAAAGAACAAGAAGGGTCTAAGCATAAACTACAAGAAGACAGGATATATGGTCATCAGCAAAACGATGAGCTTAAAATGCAAATTACATGACGGGGATACTAAAATCAAGCAGGTACAGAAATTTAAATATCGGGTAAGTGTGCGGCACTGTGATCCGAATGCGTATTGGGACGGCCAAAGACGCATCCCAAAAGCTAAGCAATGTATCAAGAGACATGAAATTTTCGTTAGAAACAAAGAGCAAAAATACGGAACTGTTACGTGATATCTCTCCTCCTATATGGTAATGAAAATGGGACAATATCTTCAAAGATAAAGAAAAGACTCGAAGCAATAGAAATGTGGTTCTACAAAAAGATGATAAGGATATCATGGGCCAAACATGTGAGCAACGACAAGGTTTTGAAGAAAAATGGAAATAAAGAAGAAACGTATGTATAACATCAGGAAGATGCAGTTGAAATTTCTGAGATACGTAATGCGGAAGGAAGACTTGGAAAATTTGATACTCACAGGACGGATAGAGGGAAAGAGGGAGAGGGGAAAGCAACGCGTGACATACTTAGTGGGCTTGAAAAGGGGATAAAGAACAGGGTCTTGGAGAAATAGCAAGATAAAACTTATTAAGAGTTACAAAGGACAGGAGGATGTGGAGGTCCATGATAACCTACGTCCTGAAGGGACACGGCACATTAAAGAAAAAGACATATGTGATATGTAGGAAACGATGCTGAAAAACTCTCAACCCGACCAAGTAACCCTTCTACATAATTCTGGTGACTATGTATTTGGTCAATGCTGTGAACTTTTATATACTCTCTCGTGTGTGTGTGTGCGTTTTTGCGTGTGTGTACTTGCGTGCGTACGTGTGCTTGCGTGTGTCCACCCCTGTGCATGTGTGCGCATGTGTGTATATTTTTTTTCAGTTTTATCATTTTACTTGTTTGTGTTTAATTAAGCTAAGATGTCGAACCTCTCTCCTAGAATGTATAAAATTGAAGCCATTGTACCCTGACGTTACTCAGTCCGATTTAAAAGATTCCTTTTCTCATCATCTTTGATGTACTTTTTTTCCCTTCTCTTACTCTCATCTCGACGGCAGCCGACTAACTTCACTTTAAGTTAGAAGTTAACACAATATCTTCGACTCGATCTGCCGCATATTTTGGGAACAAATTCTTGAGATATGATTCTCTGAGGAGGGCATTTTGACAAGAATCCCTGGTGCCACCAGGTCGTGGATGTCGGAATAAATTAAAATATACTGTCAATTCTGGACACACACAACAAAACGTCTATTGTCCTCTGTCATAATTTTAATACTTTTTAAATGACATACGCTGAAAAGCTTTATGGAGACTTATATGAAACAAAAAATGAAAATTCATTTCTTTCCTTTGTAAGTTTTTCAACGAGAAACATTATCGACACACTTAGTATAAAAGCGTCGAGAAGTATTATACAGTGAATACTCGGTGCACAAGCAGATATATTATAATTAATTACAAAGAGACACCATGTTTATATATATATATATATATATATATATATATATATAATTATTTATTTAGAAATATGATCTAACACGCTACATAAGAGTTCTCATGTTTCAAAACAAGAGCCGAAAACTTCAATATAATTATTAGAATTAAATTGAATTAAATTACTAAGCTCTGTTCCATCTTCAAGCGAAATTTTTTTGGAATAACTTATTTCTGAAATATACGTGTTTTATAAGCATATTCATTATTAAAATCAAAATTTCTATGGTAACGGCTAGAGCAGCCGTCCACAGAAAAAGAGGCGAAAAGTGTTAATAATTTATATCAATATTTCGGTTACATTCACAGATGTCAAGTCAGGGTAAGGTTGGAGTGTCTAAATTTAAAGCGGAAAGACATCGTCTAGTCTGGTTAAGCGTCTATGGAGATTTATTTATTTTTTTTTTTTATTTTTTTCTGAAAGGGTTTCGTGCATATAAAAACTGTCGTAAATCCCTAACATTTGTTTTTTGACGCCTTCATAAAGGATTATCATTTATGGTAGGGCATTTAAACTATTTATTATGACTATGGATTTAAAAATTTATTTTATTGTTTGTTTGTTTTTATGCTAATTATTCAATGCAAAAATTTGATGATGTCGGCAAAAAACCGTTAACTCATGTCTATTGTTTAATAGATTTTTATAATTTAGAAACTTAATAATGTGTAGTTTTTCATGTAGGTATAAAGGGCATGGGTCATCCCAAGTTTTACATGTTCTAGTTTTGTTTATAACTTGCCATTTTACTTTTGGTGTTTTATTCATTTCCTTCAGATGCCAAAAATATTTAGATAGAGATGTCTGATTTCTTTTATTTATGTTGTTGAAAGAGTACTTATGCTGCCTCCATCTGGCTTTATATATATATATATATATATGTGTGTGTGTGTGTGTGTGTGTGTGTGTGTGTGTGTGTGTGTGTGTGTGTGTGTGTGTGTATTGCTTATTAAAGACTAGAAACAAGGTACTAAGCTTTTTATTTATTTTTTCTTTTGTTCGAACAAGAGTTTTCTTTTCTGGACACAGAGTGTGTAGAAACTGTCCAAATGTTCTGTAATTCCGAGCTCTTTCGACTGTATTTTTAGCCATTATCAAGGATTATTTTATTTTTACTTTATTGTGTGTATGTTTTTTTTAGAGTTATAAGGATGTTTTACTTTCGGAACACGTACTTTCTCATGAACTTGTATAAATGAGGGGATGCTGCCTAAATGCGTAATATATATATATATATAATATATATATATATATATATATATATATATATATATATATATATGTATTGTCATCCACAGACAGACTGTTTCGCTGTATCACTGCTCATCAGTGTGGCTAGACATCCGGTTGTCTCTAACTAGGATCGAAACCCGACTGCGTCAGTCGGGGATTCTACCACTAAGCTGTTGGTACACGGCAGGAATGAAAGTGAATTTAAGCTTATTCATTTTTAGGTAAACCACAGTGACTGAGAGAACTCGATTCGATTTACCAAAGAGTCTTGCATTAGCCGTAATGATCACTGTTTACAAACCCACACTTCCTCCCCAGACAGCTCAAATTCCCTGAAGGTTCCTCTGGAAAACTCCGGTTGAGTTGAGGTGCTGAATATAAAATCTATCAGCTGTACATAACAAAAAATATGAAAGTGGTTATTGTGTTTGACTCGACTGTTTATATATGCTGATCAGGGGTGCATTATAGGTCTTAAGGCCTATTGTAATATCCTGATACTTATTGTGTGCGCGGTGTTAGTTTTGTTTTGTTGTAACCTAGAAAGGGTTACTGAATGAGGAATAACCAAAACGGAGCTTCGAAATGAAATTGTAATCTCTATAACATCAACAAAATACAATACTCTCCAGCGTCATGAAGTAGGTAAACCACTGCTAATGGTGGACAACTTAGACAGTATATTACTCCCACTTACAATAGTGTTAAACGTATTTATGAGGATCGGGATATAACCATTAGTGTTCATAAGTACAGTATATAATATGTTTCCAATTATTCTAGAGTAGAAATAATTGAGAATCCGAATTTGGTTAATTAACTTTTATTCATTAGTTATTATTAATTAATTATTTGTTGTTGATTATTGTTATTACATTTACTTATTTTTATGTCAGCATTCGTTGTTTGTTAATTTGCTTGTTATTTACTTAGTATGCTTATTTACTCATATTTTGTTCATATATATATATATATATATATATATATATGAACCTAAAGAGCCAGGTAAACTTACCTCGGTTTCACCAATACGGATCGTCAGGCTCAGCTGGCCAATTGACCCTGACGATCCGTATTGGTGAAACCTAGGTAGGTTTACCTGTCTCTTTTAGGATCATATTTAGGTTTGCTCTACTTAGCGTATTGAGCACTTTACGTAGTTACTTTGGGATTACTCGTTTTTGAGGTTTTTCTTAGAATTCGCCTCAATTTCTTGGTCTTAGTTCTTTCTTTTTTATCCCTTATTTTCCCTTGGGCATTGGTTTGTTCAATTACAATCCAAAATACCTAAGGTTTTTCAAATAAGTAAAACTATATATATATATATATATATATATATATATATATATATATATATATATCCAGGTAAGATGAGAACAAATTGAGTACAATTCCAACGTTCGTAACATTTAAATTAAAAGAGGGCTCAATACAAAGTCGAGGAATTTCTTTTTTTTCGTAAAAGAGGCTGTATTTTGCTTTTAAATCTAAATCTATATATATATATATATATATATATATATATATATATATATATATATATATATATGTCCTGGGGTATATTGTCAGCTTCGTCTGTGGCATTTATTTGCACCGATTAAGTGTATCAATAGTTCACCACTTTAATCAAATCACTTGTGTGGGTTTTCTGGCGGTTTACATTTATTCGTTTTTATCCCATCTTCAAGAAGCGAGAGCAAGATCTAAAAGGTCACCCAATCTAAAAGTGATCTCATCTCACAATCCTCACACTTGCTCCCCCTTTGTAAACCACTAGCGGGTCTTAAATGCCACTTAAGATTATCGCACAAACTTTAATAACTGAATCAATAAGCTGTCAGATCCTCATACTTCGAAACCGACGGGAGAGTCCATTATAATTATTATATATATATATATATATATATATATATATATATATATATATGTTATTATTATTATTATTTATATATTATATGCGAGGTACATATTAGAAAACGCTCAATATCAGAGACAGAGTTAACATACTTGGTTGAATTGACGTGAATTTGTGACCCTGAATTTGAGATAACGATTTATATATTTATATAGCAGAAATTGTACTACCAAGTGAAAAAAGTTTACTCGTGACGAATTTCGTCCTTCAGGAGTTCAGCAGGCTAAATTTGTTATCTTGGTACGACTGTGAATTTTATTCGGATAGATATGTCATACAATCTCCCTAATAATAATAATAATAATAATAATAATTACATATATATATATATATATATATATATATATATAGAGAGAGAGAGAGAGAGAGAGAGAGAGACAGACAGACAGACAGCCAGAGAAAGAGAGACAAAGGGGAGAGAGAGAGGTGAAGATAAATCTAGGATTGTCTATGTATATTATTTGGCGCCATAAGTCCGATGAGAACATTATATTTTTCTTAAATTTCCAGACCCCCGAAGTCGCTGTTACGGATAGAGTATTAATGATACCCTTTATTATCTTAAATTTATAAATAGGCCATTATTCGTTCAGAATATTCGGCTCATATCTGTGATCTTCATGGCTTCATTTTAGGGTGTCCAGTATATCATAACGAAACGTGCTGTACATCTGACACTTTGTCTACACACTCCTACTTTTCACGACCATCATACATATTCATTTATTCAACCTGTACTAATATTTTGGGCCTATCATTTCTTACAGAAAAAAAAAAGAATACTGTGTCTTCCGTAGCTCTACGATGATTTTGTCTGTCTTGCAGGTGAGTTTGCTTGAGCGGGTGCCGTCACGGTTATCCGTACAGAAAGCAAAATCGGCGAATCGAATTCAAAATGCAATCATCCTACTACTACTACTACTACTCCTACTACTCCTCCTCCTCCTCCTTCTTCTTCTTCTTCTTCTTCTTCTTATTGTCGTTTTGTTATCTGTCCTAAACCTCGTTCCGCTAACGGTAATATCACGTTGAAACACCAGCAACGTCGAGCCTAATCAGTACTTTGATGGGTGACCGTTTGGTAATGCCAAATGTAAGCTTGGACGTGCGGGTGGTGTAATGGCCCTGAATTTTTAATTGGGGAGACAAATTCCAATTTCAGTTGGGTTCGTTATATCCCCTTACGCTCAAATACCTTTGGGAAAGTTATGAATCTTCCTCGTCTCCCCAACTTATGGGTTAATTAGTAACACTTTTATCATTATTACCTCCAAAAAACATACTTACAATTTAAAAAAATATTTCCTGGTTTTAAATAACATGCAAAGAGTTGATAAGCCGTAAAAAGCGAACCAATGGATCAATGAAATGCAGATTATCTACACAGGCATGTTTTGTTTTGTTTTTTTATTTATTTACATTCTCTGGAATATAAATATATAGAAACTACCGTGGCCACAAAGTGAGGGATCAGTTATATATTCATTGTAATTTAGAATTGCCCCCCCCCACTTTTTATCCACATTAAAAATTTTTGTTTGTTTATCAAATTCTGTTTAGGAATGAATCCAACTCTTCTCCAGCTATGGGCTAATTAATAAAACTTTTATCACTAAATCATTATTATCACCAATAAAGCACTCTTACAATCTAAAAATATTTCTGGCTTTAAATAACCGGCAAACTGTTGATAAGCGGTACGTAAC
>CAHIKZ030005552.1:2127500-2190000 GCA_903632075.3 Acanthosepion pharaonis
GTTGACTGACTTCCCTCTCGTCTATGCCCAATACGCAGTAGTCAAATGGATTTTGGTCTAGAGTGGTAGGAGACCGTAGGTTTGGGGTGACGGGATCATCTATTCTTGGGTCGTCTTGACATTATGAGACAGTGGAGAGTTTTTTTTTTTTTTTTTTTTTTTTTTTGTAAGTGTATATTTTTCTTTTCCTCCCGCTCTCTATTCAAGACCTCACAACCCTCCTACGTATATCCAGATGCATTAAACAAAGAAGAGAGGAAGCATGGCGTCTCCTTCGTTGTTCACCTCTCGTGAACCTATCACAGTTTCTGTTTGTTCATGTCCGTTGGAACGTCCTTAGTATCTCTGCATAACTATCTGTCATTCGTTTGCTAGATGTTTTGTCCTAATTATCAGACGCTTATCTTTTGTCATTGCAGACATGAATTGTTCTCATTGCCTCACTTATGACATCGAACAAAGGTTCTTATTCAGAATTATTCCGACAAAATGTCTTGAAACACTGGGTTTTGTCGCAATGGCGTTAATTAACTTTCTGGGGTTCTTATCGGTGATTTTCGGCACATTTCGCGCAAATTTGGGTGTTTTGACGTTATACGAATCCTTATAAGGTGCCTTACGTTTGGCTGTTATTGTGGAATCACCGTCAACGGCTTCCAGCACTTTGCGAAATAAGAAAACAAACGAGCGTGCAACTTTCGGGAAGCGACCAATCTCTAAATCACTATCTTCTGAATATATATATATATATATATATATATATATATATATATATATATTTATATATATATATATATATATATATATATATATATATATATATATATATATATATACATATTATATATATATATATATATAATATATATATATATATATATATATATATATGTGTGAAAAGTGTATATAAATATAAATAAATATATATATGTATAATTATTTATATATTATATGCGCGGTACTTATTAGAAAGCGCTCAATATCAGAGATAGAGCTAACATATTTGGTTGGATAGATGTGAGTTTGTGACCCTATAATTACTATGGAAATGGCTGGAGTGACCATTTTCATAAGGGGCATAAGAGTTAATTAAAAAAATAAATTTCGTAGTCTAATAAAATGTTTTTAAACCCAATCATAAGCTAGGAAAAAACCTTTATGAAGTCGTCAAAAAAAACAAATTGTCGTTCAGTGCGACGTGTTTATGTACGAAAAAGCCCTTTAGAAAAAAAAATAATAAATAAAATTCTTTATACGTATTATGGTGCCAACAGCTATCTGTCGCTGTGACTGACCAGACGATGTGCGTACAGGAATGCCATCATTCGCTTTGAAATAGACAACCCGGCCCTCTTTCTTTCTTTTGACCTCTTTCCGAAGGGGACTGTTATGTGGATACAAATGAACTCTTATGGCCCTTATCAAAATAGCCGTTTCCATAGTAATTAACTTTGCGAAATAACATGCTTATAAAGAAGCGTAAATTTCAAGACTGGTCATTCTTAAATTTTTGCTTGAGGATGAAACAGGGCTTAATACTTTAATCCAATTTAATTTCAGTAATTATATTGAGGTTTTTAGCTCTTTTTTTGAAACATGAGAAATATTACGTAGCGAAGGAATCATTTTTTTTAAAATAATTATAATATATATATATATATATATATATATATATATATATATATATATATATATTAGAATAATACACAGAAAACATGTCAAAATTGCTATACAGTTACAGTCGTTCGAGGAGGCACGGTGGAGTAATGGATAGCGGCTAATACTCTTGGGAAAGTGTGAATCCTCTTTTCTCCCTCCAGCTATGAATAAATAGCAGGACAGACTGGGTTCTATAGCCTTGGATGGCAACTGGTCTAGGAGAAGGACAAGTCTGAATTCAAAAAACCTGCGGAAGGTCGTTTGGGTTTCTTTGTGTGGATGTTCCTTCACGAAACCTTCACCACTATAATCAAATCTCATGTGCTCTTGTCGGGCTGTCGGTTTCCTAAGTACTGATCTGCTTGACCCTCATAAGTCGAGTATATATATATATATATATATATATATATATATATATATATATATATTATTCTTAATAGCATGAAATAAGCCGAAATGTTTTAGAATGTAAAAAAGAAAGAAAAAAAAACATTGACTACTCGATATCAAACGACGACTTCAAGATCATTAAAATCAGATTCAAAACGCTATTTAATGCACCACCTTATATTATATATATATATATGGTTATACATATAATGAAATCTCACTATTCGGCTAAACAGAAATACATCCTTGATTATAGCTAATAGTTTAGCCGAAAACACTTGGATCCAAAGATCATCTGCACAATGATTTTAGACACTCTGTGTCCAGAAAAGGAATCATATCTATGAATGCAAGAAAAATTGAATAAAAAGGTTAATTGAAATGCCTTATCAGTCATCTTCAATTAAACTTGTATAAAAGTGGGGATAAAGCCTAAATACACACACACATCTATCTATCCCTCACTCTTTCTCTCTCTCTCTCTGTATATATATATATATATATATATATATATATATATATATATACCCCAGTTGATACTGAAAGTTTTCGATCCAACACACCTCCCCAAAATATTACTCTGATATTTGTGCATTGAAAAAGGGCCTATCGAAGATGTATCTCACTCAGAACGTTTCTGTAAACATTCGTACACTCTCTCTCCTCTCTCTCTCTCTCTCTCTATATATATATATATATATATATATATATATATATATATGTATGTGTGAATATGTATGTGTGTGATTCATTCATATATATATATATATATATTATATGCACGTGTTTATATTTAAGTTCACATATATGTATATACGTATTTATACCCACACATATAAAGTACACACACACACACACACACACACACACACACACACACACACACACATATATATATATATATATATATATATATATATATATATATATATATATATATATATATATATATACGTACTTACCAATATATATATTTATATTTTTTATAATATATACAGGTATATTTTTGTGTATCTGCTTTCATACTTAGGTATGGTTTTATATTCACACACACATATACACACACACGCGCGCACACACACACATATATATATATATATATATATATATATATATATATATATAGATAGATAGATAGATAGATAGATAGATAGATAGATAGATATAGAGATAGATATATTAAACGTATTTACACATTTTCATTTGTACGTAATATTTGTATATATATTTTTCTTATTCATAATGAAGTGCACTTATATACACACCTCCATACATTCCACTGGGGGTATGCGTGTGTGTGTGTGTGTACGTGTGCTTGCGTGCGTGTGCGTGCGCGTATATCTTATGTTTCAGTAGGTAATTGTCCCTGTAAAATATATAACGTTTGCTTTCGCCGCAAATAGCCCTGTTGATTAGGATGCCAATCACGCATGGGCAAACTATTGACTCTGGATTCAACGTCGTAATCTGACAAAGATTCCAAGCGTAAAACACGCCATTAGGGAGCGCTAGGAATAAACATTGAAACGATGACGTGTCAGTCATGACGCCGATCGGCCATGAATTTAACTGAAAACGACGACGACGACGGCGAAGACAATTCACACACACACACACACACACCAAAAAAAGCAAGCATACACACTTCATCGCTTGGAGGTGACCACAATAAAAAAGATAATGACTTCAGAAAAATATCAAAGTACTGTAATAATAATGATAAAACTAATAAGAATAATGATAATTGTTCTAGAAGTCCGATTAGAAAAAAGTTCTCTTGGAGAGAATTGATATAGCTAAGAGTAGAAGGAGGAGGAAAGGAAAAAATGGGTAGTAGGTAGAAAAATAAGACTCGATCCTAAAACGACAAAGCGAATTTTATGCATACTAAAACATAGAGAATATTAAACACTTATTCATAATTTCTAAAGTGATTTCAATTAGCTATATATTCAACCATCTTAGGGAAAAATAAGAATTTGCATTAATCTATATATTAATTTTATTAAATAACATATAAGTTACCGCCCTTGTTATCGCATCGCATAGACATAGATACGCAATCCCTGAATATGGTCTCACATGAGACTGAAAATACTTGCGAAAATAAAAAAAAAATGATTTGAAAGAAAATTTAGGAATTTTTCTTAATTTTCTAGAGGCATTTGTGAAGTTGAAAGGATTAAAACTAAAATAAATAGACTATATATATATATATATATATATATATATATATATATATATATATATATATATATATATATATATATATTGTAATTATTTTAAAAAATATGATTCCTTCGCAAAAAAAAAAAAAAATATATAAAAGAAAATAATTATAATTATAGCTCTACTTCTGTAGGCAGCACTGATTTTTTAAAATAAAAACAAAAGTACTAAAGAAACCCGGATTATTTAACTACCGCGTTCTTTCCTATTTTTCTACATATTTACACACACACACAAACATATATATATATATATATATATATATATATATATATATATATATATATATATATATATATATGAAGAAATATAGTTATAAGGTGTGCTGTATTAATGGGATAAAAGTGTTCAATATCAGAGATAGAGCGTATGTAAATATAAATATGAAAGTGAACATTGAAGTCAACACTCAGAGGCGACAGGCTGTTTCATGCTGGACGCAATCGTCAGTCCTTGAATTCTGAACATCTCGGTGCTTACGAAATAAAAATTATAAACGAAATGGAGAATTAAAGTCTCCGTCTTCATATTATCATTTTAATGCTCTGTAATCTACATTGAGCTCTCCCTGGATTTATATCCTCCTTGGAATTGTCCCTTCCAGTCAAAAACTGATAAAAAGTATAATTACACATACACACACACACACACACACACACACACATATATATATATATATATATATATATATATATATTGTCTGCAGCTTATATTTTATATCTTAAAGAAACAATTGATGCAAAGAATTAAATATAAATTAAATAAATTAACTGTCGAAGGTTTTTGGCATGTGTCCTCCATCTGACAACAATTCGATTAGGATCATATTACTCAAGTAATTGATAGTAATTTAATGTATCATTAAGTTCTAAGTTCTAACTTTACTTTTTTTAATTCTTTATATATATATATATATATATATATATATATATATATATATATATAATAAATATGCTCAAACACTAATATTCCACAGTTATGATTTATTACATTGGAATCGTAATCACGATACAATTCATCAGATCTACAATTTGATTTTTAGATCAGTTGATTCCGCTACCTTGGTTTCATATATTCCATGAGCAAATTGAAACCACTCCGGGCCGAATCCGGGCGCGCAATCCTGAAATTTCGGTTTCCCAAGTTTTCATTACTGCGATTGTCTTCGGCGAAGTTTTACGTGAATTTTTGCGACGAACTTTTTGTACGATAATTTTTGTAACTTGGAAGTAAATTTGGGAATAATTGAAATTAATTGCGAAAGTCACCCATGAAATAAAAATAATTGTTTGTACGGAAAGTAAGAACCTACGTCCATCAAATTGTCTTTAAATTAAGTGGCGACAGAAGAATTATCTTTTAAACAGTAAACTTAAATATTAATGCAATATTTAAATGCAGCGATCAATTTTGAGTTCTTCTGTAGGTTTATTATTGCCTCTTACATCTACTCCTCTCTACCTATTGTGATGAAGGCCCAGTGAAGAACCCTTCGAACAAGCTAGCTTAAATTAACCGCCTGATAGAGCGACTTTTATGTTAGTTAATTATTATATCTGGTTGTGTCATAAATCCTCCCACCTTTGTTTATCAACCTTATTCTTTAAAAACGTAAGTACAATTACATTTTTACAGCTATGCACCATTCTTTGCAAAGACTTATTTATCAGGCAATTAATTTTTGAGTAAAATTCCACAGTTTTTGATGTTTAAAATTTTTTCAACGAACTCTTGAATCTTGTTTTCATTGGAGAAAGTTTTCTTCTGTCAACGCGTTTTGCAGCGATTGAAAAAGTTAGCAATCATTTGGTGCAAGGTCAGCTTAATATGCGTGAACTGACCAACCAAGTTCCAAAAACATTAGTCATTTTTTTTCTGTACCTAGCCTGGTATTGTTATGAAGGAGAACAACATTTTTTTTTTCTGTAAACGAATCCAGAGCGCATCTTGACCAAATTACTATGGACACGTTGCATCTGCTGGATATATAAATGTGAATTTAGTGTTTCATTACGGTTTCAGATATTCTAAATAAATAATGCCCTGACGATCTCACAACACCCACATTACATTTTTGATTTTCACATTGTTGTATGTAAACTATTTTTCATCCCCGCTTTTTGATATATTTAAAGAAAGGTTAGTTGACATGATATATTCAGAACTAGCAGTAGAGCCCAGCGTTGCCCGGGGATATAACAGTAAGAGATAGATCAGTATCCACCATCATAAAGACTGAAAAATAAAATTGACAAAGATTATTGTTTAAGGTTGACGGACACGCATGTTTTAATTATTTTTTTTTTTTTTTTTACGAATTGGTCAAACCCAAACTCAAACAAAAACATTGTTTTCAATCGTTATGAGTCTCCCGATTGAATAGAATAATTTTATAAACAATTGTCTTGTAAATGGAATTTTTAAAGCATTATGAATGTAAAAAAAAAGAAAAAAGTGTGCAAGACAATAAGAAACGCTGCATGCCAAAAAAAAAGTGAAGTTTTGTTGAAATCGGTTGAAAAATGTAGGTAGCCTTTCTGTAATCTTTTAGTTTTACAATTTATGATTTTTACTTATTGAATACAGTAAAAAAAAATTGCATATTTTGCTTGTGGTGATTCATAATTAGAATTCTGATTTGAATATATTTTCCACTCGTTGTTTCTAATACAAAAAAAATATTAACTTTTATTTGGGTTTATTAATTATGATCTAACAAATCTTATTCATTTAGTAGCCTTTCTGTAATAATAATCTTTTACAATTTATGATTTTTACTTATTGAATACAGTAAAAAAATTGGACACCATGTGTATTTAAAGTAGTTTCCGTTCCGGTTATTATTTTTAGTTAGGACTTGTGTATGTTTAGATTTCATTATCTTCCCTAAAGATAAAGAATTTATTCCGATGTTTGTATTCGTACAATCAGTAGAGATCGTTAGATTATTGCTTAAGGTTGACGGACACGCATGTCTTAATTAGTTTTTTTTTTTTTTTTTTTACGAATTGGTCAAACCCAAACTGAAACAAAAACATTGTTTTCAATCGTTATGAGTCTCCCAATTGAATAGAATTTTGTTATAAATAATTGTCTTGTAAATGGAATTTTTAAAGCACTCTGAATGTTAAAAATAAAGAAAAAAGTGTGCAAGAGAATAAGAAACACTACCTGCCAAAAAAAAAAAGAAAAAAGGGAAGTTTTGTTTTATCGGCTGAAAAATATAGGAAATCCGCTCCCATATTTAAAGGAACCCACACACATAAACAACCCGATATGAGTTGTCCCCCTTCCATTTTCACGATGTCTCTTAATCGTGTTTTCAAATTGATTTTGTGCAAAAACAATTATATTCTTCCCATTTTTGGCGCTGTTAGAACCACCACAAGGTAATTTTATGTAGTCCTGTGAAGTTTTGTTGAAATCGGTTGAAAATGTAGGAAATCCGATCCAATATATAAACGTTACAGACACACACACACACACACACACACACACACACACGCACACACGCGCGCACACACACACACACACAATCTGCGTTTTATAATAAGTAAGATTACAACTGATTTCTAAAAATTAAAAATGATCTGAAACTCAACTCAGTGTTCTCTACACATTCGTATATAAATGTTTTTTGTTATAAATATATTTCGATTAATCCTTACCTTATTCAGCCTGTTGCCTTTGTCTTTGTTGTTTCTGGTTTTAAGAGATAAACAGTTTTCATTAGTCTATACTAGCAGCATGGCCCGGCGTTGCCCGTACTTGATTAAAAAATCGTGCGACTCATACAGCAATCGCTATCACTTGACTTAAAATATTTTTTGGCCTTCCTTGCCTTTAAAGGAGTACTCTTTGCCGTGCTGATGTTGCTACATGCCTTACTTCTTGCCTATCTCACACTGCGATTTTTTCTAAACTCTGTACTAAACATTAAATCTGTTACGAAAAAAGAACTAAACAAAATGAACACAAAACGGTCAGCTTTAAAAAAGGACTCGTAACTGGAAAAACCGAATGAAAAAGAATGTTAACAGCAAATACTTTTTCACACCCAACCCAGTTCTGTGGAATCAGAATCAACGTTGAGTTTAATCAAGTGAATGAGCCAAATGGGGTTAAGTGCCATGCATATTTAAATTTTTCCCACTTGTGACGAATGCAGCTATCGATTTTTTCTTTTGCATGCTAGCATGCTAGTTAACATTCATGTCTGTCAGCTGTTGGCGCTCACGCTGGCCAATGGAATCTTCCTGCCTATTCGTGGCAGCCAGCTATTGGCTCTCACTCTGGCCAGTACAAAATGGCCGCAAACTACATGAAAACTGCCGTAGAAGCATGAAAAATTGATTATTTCTACTATCGATGGGAGTTGGGAAATGCAAAGTCGGTCTTAGACTTCTCACTATCTTGGAGCATGTGCATGTAAATTTTGGTGCAAATCCGTCGAAAATTGCGGCCGTGCATTCGTTACACACACACACACACACACACACACACACACACACACACACACATCCCGCCTTTTATAGATAGAGATTCAATATATAATAAGGCAAGGAGTGGCTTGTTAATTTTATCGCCTCCAAAACGAAACTGCTCTCTTTAATCTTGTATGAGAACCATCTTTGACTTCCATCTCAATGGTTGATTCTAACTCTGAGAGGGATACATTACGCCTACTCTGAGTATCGTTTCCTGCTGATATGAAATGGAAAGATTATATTGAATCAATTACAAGGCTTGCTTCAAAGAAAGTCGGTTCACTGTGTCGTACTAGACAACCTATCTTACTTATTTATAAGTCTACAATTCGCCCTTATTTTGAATATTGCTGTCACATCTGGTCTGGTGCTTCTGATATACGTTTAGAGATTCTTTATGAAATCCAAAGAAGAATCTGCAATGTTATTGTTCCTGACGTGGAAGCACAGCTTTAGTCACTTTCAGACCGCTGTAACGTAGCTATAAATATCGTTTCTATAAATACTTTTCTAATTGTTCTGATGAACTTTCTGCTATGGTACATAGACTTTAAGGATCTAAGTCCCCTACTAGACTGGCGGAAAGTTCTCATCAAATACCTAGATGTAACTGTAAGTTCTATGCTAAAAGGTTCTTCTATCGCACTTCTTATTTGTGGGATACTCTTCCGACTTCTTGTGTCGTAGTGGCTTTATTACCTTGTTTTGGATGAAATGATTAAAAGAAAACGGAATCTTTTCATAACGGAAAATACGAAAAATAAAGATTCCGTTTCTATTATTTTTTTCTCTGCCTCTAGTGGATTCAAGACGTGGGCAATCATGACTCCCCACAACTTTCTATTTTTTGTAGCTGCTGTCACCCACCATATTCATTCTATATTGTCGCTATAAGAGCGAACGGTGTGGCAACTATTTGCCTCATTCAGAAGCCCGCACAACCACTACAAAAGTTCCCTGGAACAATGCAAAAGTAGCCATGCGCAGGCAGTCCAATTTCTGACTGAGTAGTGATTTCGGTCCACACTGGGTGTCCCATATTGTCAGCCTTGTGCCACATCTAAGCTACGTTTAGAAACTCAAGGCACTTCGATGTCGTCTAATGTTTAGCAAGCTTGTCTTGCTACATCATTGTGTAGTGAGTTCAATCCATACTGGGTGTCGCTTACTTTCGGCGTTGTGTTGCATCGAAGCTACATTTAGAATATCACTAGGGCACCACAACGTTGTGCAATGGCTAGCAATCTTGTCTCGCTTGAACAATCACGACTAAGTAATGAGTTAGGTCCTCACTGGGCACCCCTTTGCTTTCGGCCTTGTACCTCATCTAAGCTACGCTTGGAAAATCACTATAAGGAAATGTCCGGCATTTATTGACCATGGAAACAGTACTACTCGGTTTAAGCTTTTCTTCACTGCCTGGTTATCGAGTTAGGTCCAAAGTGTAGCAACTGTTCTCCTCGTCTTTAATAGTAATATTTGCCGTTTCCTTACACGGCAAAATTCGGCATTCATTGACCGAACAGCTAGTGCTACCCTAATATGCTCTTTTCAGTAAAAACTGGCCATCGGGATTGGATCAAATTGTAGTTTCTGTTCTCCCCATCTTTCATTAACCGTTTCTTTATGAGGAAATATTCGGCTTTCATTGACGGAGCAGCTAATGCTAATCGGGTTACGCTTTTTTTCACTGGCTGTCAGGCTAGGATCAAACTGTAGTATCTGTTTTCCTCTTCTTTAATGGTAATTTCAGCCGTTTCGTTATAAGGAAGCGTTCGGCTGTGTAGTAAGTGCTAGTTTCTTTGCACCCTGGCCACCAGTCTGGGATCAAACTGTAGTATCTGTTCACCTTATCTGTAGTGTTATTATTAGCCATTTCCTTATGAGGAAATATTCATCATTTAATGACCAGGTAGCCAGTGCCACGGTCAGTTGAAATTCGTAAGATATTTCTATTAAAACAATGTCAGCTAGATGTTATCACACATTCTAGTAATGAAGGGGATTTCCTTCCTAACCTTTGGTTTGAGTTTGTGTAGAAAGTCAACAGTTTGATTATGTCAAGATTTTCTCTTCAAGTTATATGTGATATCCATTTTGAATTTTGCTGCTGTTGAAAGTCGTCAGGTGATTTGATTTCTGGTAATACCAGATCAGGAGCCTGAAAGAATGATAAACGCCCAATTTTATTAATTTAAATGCAGTACTAGATTGGTAGCAAGATCTCGTCTTTTTGCAATTGAAATAGCTGAAGATAATCGTAAGTTCTATGCTAAAACTTTCTTCTATATCAATTCTCGATTGTGGATCTCTTATCCGGCATCTTGATTCCCAATCAACTTTGATTTTCTAAAATTTATATATAATATCAATCTTCATCTCCTGCCGTCTTTTATCCTCTCTCTTCTTAACAGTGTCTTTTTTGTCTGTCTATGATGAGGTCAGTTACATTATTCACTTTATTCGGACTGTTATCCTCATCTTCATTGCCATATTCACCACGTTTCGGCCGTTGTACGCTCTGGCCTTCTTCAGCTGATTAGAATTTCAAACCGAACCTATTATTTCGTCCACCGAGGTAGATTGTTCTAGTTTCACGTGCTATGCCTCTCCTGGATGTCGCAGTTATTTCCCTTTAACTCAACTCTCCAAGGTTTTTCGTTCGCCACTGCTGTGGTCTGATACTGAACTCACAACTCTTTTGGTGTAGTCACTGGGTCTAACCAACGTCTTTATCCGATGGGCCATCTGTATTTTTATTATATTCTCTAACACTCAATAATCCCGTGTGTCTTAGTGGCTTTATTGCCTTGCTTGGTGTGAAGCGATTAAAATAAAAAAATGAATTTAAGAGACCGTCATGGGACTCATTCAGGATATTTAAATTATTGCTTCACTGCCGATCAAGTTTTGAAGATAATAAGCATTTCTAATGTTTCATGAAATCAAATTTACAGCGCACTTTAATATTTGAAAATTGCAATATGGTTTATTTTATGATGCTTTGAAGCTACAATACATTTCGTAAAAAGTACAGCCTCTTATTTACATCTGCGCATTCGAAAACTTTAATACAAACTTCGCAGATAAACGTTAATATAATTCACCAAATATACATTTACATAGCAATATGGTTTTATATATTGGAAAAAATATATTGGCTTATAATGTAAATCACACACATCATTGTGCAAAATAATTGAAACAAAATGAATAATTCTGTTATTATTTATTTTTTCGCATTTTTCCAATGAAACATGACCCAGTACACATGTTAATACTTCGTATGAACATTCCACGAAGTCATTCCTTTCAGATTGTTCACAGATTCTCGATTGGATTAAGATCTGGAGAATTTTCGGGCCAGTCTATAGTACTTTTATTTTCTCATTGGTAAGGCTTGGCAGTGTGTTCCTGCAGCATTACAAATTTTCGTACGCCTCCTTGGAGTAAAGTCCATCGCAGACAATGGCCGTAGGACAACTAATCGACAATCGAGACAATAGTGTCTGTTTCAAAGCCAAACACATGACATCATACACCCTGAAAATAGATTCATATTACTGCACACTATTGCAAATGATCTAATCTGAGGAAAAAAATAGAAATAGATTACACCCTGTCACCTCATGGGTCGAACACTGACCGTATGGTGAAAGAAAGGAAACTAAAGCGGTTTTTATACTTAATTTTGCACAGGGTGTAGATTGAGAGTGAGAAAGAGCGAGTGATAAATCTACTTCTAAGAAGGTTCGTTTACTGTGTTGTGCTAGAAAATTTTTATCGCCAGAATTTCTCTTCTATAATTATAAGTCTACCATTCGTTCGTGCATTGAATACAGTTACTAGATATTGTCTGGCTCTTCTGCTATGGATCTAGAGATTCTTGACAAAAAAATCCAAAGAAGAACCTGCAATATCATCGGCCCTGTTCCTGCATCTTGGCTTCACTCATTTTCCCACCGTCATAACGTAGCTTCTCACTACTTTTTCGAAAAATATTTTCGTGGGACTTGTTCCGATTAGCTTTCCATTTTGGTAACTCAACTTCATGAATTTGAACGCAGTACTAGATTAGCAGTTCGGTCTCTTCATATTACTGTTGAAATTGTTAAATGTCATCGTAAGTTCTATTCTAATAGTATATTCTTTCGCAATTCTCGGATATGGAACTCTCTTCGCTCTTCTTGCTTCCCTGTCAACGACAATCTTTAAAATTTTAAATGAAACGTCATTAGTCAGCGTCTCTCTTCTTGGAACTTTTTTTTTTATTGTTCTTTTTTTCGGAATTGTTTTCTCAGTTTCGTTCACTCTCTTACGTTTTAGTGGTTTTGTCTCCTTGCTTAGGGTGAAAAGATTACAATAATGTCCGGTGAACCCAAATGTAATTATGAGTTCGTAGTGAAATCCTCCTCCTATCGGGAAATAAAAAATACCATTAACTTTCATGTTTTCTTTATTTTTCGTTATCCGTGGAAAACATTTCGCAATTAAATTAATCAAAAATTTGTTTATATATATATATATATATATATATATATATATATATATATATATATATATATAAATATATATATATTTAAATATATATATATATATATATATAATTTATATATATATATTTATATATATATTTATATTATATTATATATATTTATTTATATATATATATATATATATTTATATATATATATATATATTTATATATATAAATATTTATGTATATTTATATATATATACATATATATTACACACACACACACACACACACACACACACACACACACACACATATATATATATATATATATATATATATATATATATATATAGCTCTACTTATGTATTGAGCACTGTTTTTTAAATTTAAAAACAAAAATACTAAAGAACTTCGGGTTATTTACCTAACGTATTTCTTTTCTATTTTCTATATTTTTGCACACACACACACACACACACACACACATATATATATATATATATATATATATATATATATAAATGAATATATATAAAACTCTAGATACATGCACAAAACCCATGTATCCAGTTAAAAAAGTAACAATAAAATCATCCTTGATAATGGCTAAAAGTATATCCGAGAACTCTCGGAATTAAAGAACATTTGGACAGTTTCTACACACACTGTGTCCAGGAAAAAAAACTTGTTCGAACACAAGAAAAATTAAATAAAAATCTTAATCGCAGTACTTTCTGTTGTCTTTAATGAAACATGTATAAAAGAGTGATTGCTGCCTAAATATCAAATAGACATATGCACACACACACACACACACAAACACACACACACACACACACACATATATATATATATATATATATATATTATATGTTTGTGTGTGTATGTGTACATATCTGTGCATATGTGTGGGTATTCATCTGTGTCTACATACCGATATATTTCCATCTGTATTGTATGAAGTCTTTGGGTTGCATACGTTTGTGTTTTTCATTGCAGATCATTAAGAATTTCTTCGACATTCTGACTTCAAAGGAACCCAGATAATTTCTCGTAGCTGTTAACGACTCAAACTATAGCAATGTCTGATCCGACAGCGGTACAAACCCCACCCTAATAATACCGACAGTAGCGTCTAAAATATCTCACCGTTAGCTTCTCATGAATCGAAATGAAGTGGAACTTATATCTCTTTTGACAGAATTGTGTTCCATTTTCTTTTATTGGCCAAAACATTATATGACAATTCGCTTACACTACCTAAACTTGCTTCAATAAAACATTTTTTTCAGTCCATGAAAACTGCTCTTTGAGGAAACGTTATTTGTTGACTGTCTACAAAGCCTGGAATAAGGCACCAATATTATGGCATTTCTTCATGATGACTCTGGTACGATTTCATTAGGGATATTATTTTGTCAGTCCCGTATTTATGGCTTCTATGTCAGTTACATGCCATGCGTGATACACGCTTAGGCGATCATGTATCTTTCGATACATGACTGACGAGGCGATTTTTTCCCGCAGTAGATTGCCATTTCTTTCTGGAGTAGCCTATAGGATACGGTCTGCCCTGCTATTTTCCCATAGCTGGGAGGGAGAAGAAAAGGATACACGTGTATGTTTACATAGATAGTTTCTAAGCAACGATATATGCGCGTGTTTATCTTTGCTTAGAAATCATCTATGGAAACATTGACAGACTATCATCACTGTCGTGTCCGTATATTGTTTAATATGTTGTAATTGACATCTTTGATAATGGCTTATGTAAGCCGAAAACTTAGATTGTATTAAAAAAAATATGGATCAATATTGTGAATTTCTTTCTTCGTTCAACGATAATGTTATTAAACTTATCAGACGTTACGAAAAAATTTTACATAATATATATAGACAACACTTGTCTATATTATTTAATGAAACGTGTATGAATATATATATATTCATTAAAGACATTTTTATGTTTAACGTTCTTTTTTATAGATACAAGTATTTAAGTAAATGCTCTGTTTATAATAAACAGTATTAAATAACATTTACCGGCCTGAATGTCCGAGAAATTTTCATAGAAAATATTCGTCCTTTGACAGGATTCGAACCTGCTTTCTTTACGGAACCGTCATTTACACTGACGTGCCTAACCTCTCGGCCACAAAGAATCGTTCGGCTGGCGAGATCGAATTTACTGCTTATAAACTTCAATCTTCCATGAATCTCGTACATTCATAACTGCTCATAAATTGTCGGACTTTGTCCATTTCTTAATATATATATATATATATATATATATATATATATATATATATATATATATATATATATATATATATATATATTAAGAAATGGATATAGATATATCATCTCTCTCTCTCTCTCTCTCTATATATATATATATATATATATATATATATATATATATTTGTGTGTTTGTATACAAAGATATATCCTGAATTTTGGGTAATTGGAACAGCAAATAACAATTTAATATATATATACAGTCACGTTGCTAGCACCTATGTGCATTACATTCATTGAGTCAATGTGCAATATGTGGACAAGAGAAATTGTCGAAGAAAACTGTGGAAACTCTGGATTAGGATATTTTTTTCATTGTCTTTCCCTGAACATTTTCTTAGCTCCACATAACATAATTATCTGCTTTACTCATGAGTGCCTCTTTTTATTCCTTGTTTCTTTTTTCCTTTTATTCAATTTTCTACTTTTTTTTTTTCCTTTAAAGACATTTTTCTTTTTTATTAATTTCCTCAGATTTTATTTTTTCTGCTTCAATTCAAGATTTTATTTGCTCTTTGACCTTTCTAATTCTGGAGACTTATTGGCGTTTTTCTTCTTTTCCTTTTATTTATTCATTTATTGCTGTCCTTTCTTTCTTGTGTCTTTCATTCTATGTCGATCTCTTTCTTAATTGTGTTTTTCACATATTTATGACTCCTTTCTTTTTTGTTCGTTCTTTCTTTTCTATCTTTTCTTTTCTTTTTTTTTATCAATTTTTCTTTATTTCTTATTGCTGTCTTCCTTCTTTTATATCTCCTTTTTCACATTTCTTTCATTCTTTCTTTCTTTCTACATTTTTTCCTTCTTAAGACTACTTTTTACATTTCTTCCTTTTTTTCGGTTTTTCTTTCTTCCTTTCATACTGATGTTTTCTTTCTTTTGTATCTCCTTCTCTTTCATAATTCTTTCATTATTTCTTTATTTCTCACTAATGTTTTTTTTTCTTATTTAGGGTCTGCTTTTTTCATCTTTCTTTCTTTCTTTTTTCTTAATGTTATTTTCATTCGTTCTTACGTTCTTTTTTATTTTTCTTCTTTCTTATTTCTTTTTTCTCTCTTTATGCAGTTTTGATTCTTTCTTTCTTTTTTATTTCATTGTTTAATCTTTCTGTTTTTCTTTCAAACTTTTCTTTCTTTTTTCTCTTTCATTGTTTTCTTTCTTTTTCTCTTTCATTCTTTTTCTTTCTTTTTTTCTTTCATTCTTTTATCTTTCTGTTTTTCTTTCATTCATTTTCTTTGTTTTTCTTTCATTCTTTATTCTTTCATTCTTTTTCTTTCTGTCTTTCTTTCAATCTTTTCCTTTCTTTTTTCTCTTTCATTCTTTTTTCTTTCATTCTTTCATCTTTGTTTTTCTTTCATTCTTTTCTCTTTCTTTTTCTCTTTCATTCTTTTTCTTTCTTTTTTCTTTCATTCTGTTTTTAATTTTTTCTATAATTCTTTTTCTTTAATTTTTCATTCATTCTTTTTCTTTTTTTTCATGTATGCCTATTTCTTTAGTCATTTATTCTCCATTACTTTCTTCACTCTTTTTCTTCCTTTCCCTCTTTCAATCGTTTTTCCCCCTCTTCATTTTTTCTTTATTTCCCGGAATCTGTTTTTCCTTCATTTGTATCGCTTTCATTCTTACATTTCTTTCTTTATTTCTTATTTTTTACGTGTAAGTCTCTGTTTCATTTTCTTCGTTTCATTGATTTTCTTTTTTCTGTCCTTCTTTTGTCATCTTTCTTTTCTTCTATTCATTTTAATCCTTTTGCTTCAACACTCAAGATTTATGACCCCGCTTTCCTACCTTTTAGCCCAACCTGCTGCTTGTTCTAACATTTGCTTCCCACAAATATCCGAAATTCTCAACTTCTTACTCTTTTCAATTTCTTTCATTTTTTTTTCTTTCTGAAATCATCAAGATTTGACACATTCTTCAGTTAATTTCTCTTCCTTTTCACCGTCTTCCTGACGATCTTCTCTCAGACCCAATTTAACGGGATGTTTCTCAAGCCCCATTTATCATCAGACCATCTAAAAAGATGGCACAGATCTCATGCCTGTCATAACTTGTTTTTTTTTATGAATTAATGCTGTCAGACGTCATTTTAGACACTTCAAAATTGCATTCCTTTATTGCCAAGTTTTGTTATTCTAGGGATGCGATATAATATTTTATCCGGGAACACTATCAAAGGTTGATACAAACTTGAAGTTCACCGTGTTAAAATCTTCATCACTTAATCTGCTTCCCTAGAATTCACCTACCGTAGAGCAATGTCCGTAGAATCAGCTTTGATAATCAGAATTCACCTCAATGTCCGTAGAATCAGCTTTGATAATCAGAATTCACCTACCGTAGAGCAATGTCCGTAGAATCAGCTTTGATAATCAGAATTCACCTACCGTAGAGCAATATCCGTAGAATCAGCTTTAATAATCAGAATTCACCTACCGTAGAGCAATGTCCGTAGAATCAGCTTTGATAATCAGAGTACACCTACAGTAGAGCAATGTCCGTAGAATCATCTTTGATAATCCGAATTTACCTACCGTAGCGCGATGTCCGCAGAACCAGCTTTGATAAACATAGTTCACCTACTATAGAGCAATGTCTGATTAATCGTTATTGCATAATTATTTCAATATATTTAATAATAATAATAATATATTTCATATATTATTATTATTGTTGTTCAATTATTCTGCCATTAATAAATCCTATTCTTTGTTAAACATTGTTCTGATGATAAGTTCAACTGCACAGAAAAATAAATGTGTCCAGTAAATCTATGTGTAATAGTATTTTTTGTTTTTTAGTAGAAAAGTTGCACACTCTCAGCCTCCAAATTTGTCTCGTTCTTTCCAGTAATCAATCGATAATATAGGATGTTCCAATAACTTGAACCGATTTTAAATGTGATTTAAGTTTAAGCGTCTAATGATATATTTTTCTTTTTAAGATTTAACAACTGAAGTCTTTGGCAATTTCAGACATGGAAAGATTAACAATCAACCAACGTGTTAAAGTTATCGAAGCCTATTACGAAAATGGACGTTCAAACAGAATTTTTTTTGGTCAACATAATCGCCCAAACGAGAGTGCAAAAAGAAAATCGTTCGTAAATTCAAACAAATTGCGTCGGTGGCAGATGTGAAAACACCATTGCGTGCACGTTTACACCGTTCAGCTGAAAACATTGCTGCAGTGCACGAGAATGTGGCCGAAAATCCAGACAACTCTAGTCGTCATAGCGCGCAGGAATTGTAGCACTCCACAACAACGTTACGTTGAATTTTGACAAAAGATTTGTCTCTACACGCTTACAAAATTCAATTGACCCAAGAACTGAAACCTGCTGACCATTTGGAGCGCCGTACATTCGTCAAATGGGTGAACGAGCAAAAACAAGCTGATGAATATTTTTCGCAAAAATCTTCTTTAATGATGAAGCCCATTTTCATCTTGGTGGATTCGCTAATAAGCAGAATTAATTGTCGAATTTGGCTTGATGAAAATTCCAAGGAAGATTGTTGAAAAGCTAGTGCATCCACAAAATGTCAGTTTAGTGTGCATTTTTTGCCAGCGAAAGCATTGGGCCGTATACTTATAAATTTTAACGTCCATATTCGTAATAGGCTTCAATAACATTATTTACATTATTCGGACTATTGTCCTCATCTTTGAAGCCATATTTATCACAACGTTTCGGCCGTTGTACGCTCCGGCCTTCTTCAGGTGGTTGGAATTTCGAACTGAACCCTTTATTTCGCTCAATGGGGTAGACTGTTCTAGTTCCACGTGCCATGTTTGATGGATGTCAGTTATCAGTTATCTCCTGCTAATTTCCCTCTCAAAGTTCTCCACTGCCTTAACCGGGTATTGAACTCACACTCTTTGGGTCCTGTCACTGGATCTAACCAGCTGCGGAAAGGAATATAAAGGAGAGACAGGTCGCCCCCTCAAGGTAAGGATCAAGAACACCAGAAAGCTGTAACACAAGAAGAAGTAGAAAAATCAGGTGTGGCTGACCACATATGGAGAGAGAAGGGAAATCACCGCCTTCTGTGGGATCATGTTGAGATCATAGATAAGGAACACCATTGGAAAATTTGTAAACTTAAGGAATCAGCACATATGTTAGGCCACAAAAATCCCCTGAGCCGACCAAGCATAGAAATAAATACAATATGGGAACCAGTAATAAGGAGTGCCAGAGAAAAGCAATGATAACAACAAAGTTGCAATATGAGCTCTGGTAAAAACATGCAATGATAACAGCAAAATTGCAACATGAGCACTGGTAAAAATGGTGGCTGAAGACATTAGGTTTATAATATCCAGAAATTCATACACAGATGTACATGGCACAGTGGATAAAGGCGTTGGTCAGATCCACCCCATATCTAACCCAGTGAGCGAAATAAAGGGTTCAGTTCGACATTCCAACCACCCGAAGAAGGCCGGAGCGTACAACGGTGGAAACTTTGTAATAAATATAGCAACAAAGATGATGACAATAGTCCGAATAATGAAAATAGCGTACATAATACCTCATCTCAGAAATATAGATAGATACTAATTTATATGCAACTAATATATTTGTATTCAAAACGCATGTATTTGTATGCAAATTGTTGCAGTAAGCAACTAATGTATTTGTATGCAAAATTAACGTGCAGTAATTATGTATCTAATGGCCGGCTGCCGTAAAGCGGTACATCAGCATGTAATGGCCGGCTGCCGTAAAGCGGTACATCAGCATGTGTCTTTGCAGATGATTCCTTGTGGCCGTGGGATACTCACTGGGTAACTCAGTATCGTTGGTTGATGGCAGACGAAGCCATCCTTTCTGCTTATTTTTTTATTTTCGGTCGTGTCCCTTCAGGACGTAGGGGTCATGACCCTCCACATCTTCCTGTCCCTTGTAACTCTTAATATTTTTTTTATCCTTTTGTTATTTATCCCAAGTCCTGTTCTACCATCCCTTTACTCAAGATAATCAATTGTTAATGTATCAGATTTTCATAGTTGAATTTCTTGAGGGTTGCTTTTGTTTTATTAAGATAAACGCTTCCATTATTTTACACGCTCTTTACAGCATGAGGTTTCCTATCACGTGACATCAAACATTATGTTGCAAAGCGAAGTGCATAGGTTTTCATTCTAGTATAAGTGAGCCCTTATAGAGCTCCAGTCTAACAGATGCTTAGGTATCTTGATAAGCAAGCGTGGGTATATCCGACATTTACTCACACACACACACACACACACACACACACACACACACACACACACACACACAGGTATATATACAGGGTGCGATGGCTAAGTTGTCACCAATTTATATTTGTAATTTTGTGCATATGCTTTGCTTTTTTTTTTTTAATTTTATTCATACTTCCCTGTATAGCAGGATCAGTTAAGAGAAAACGATCAATATTTCGAAATTCAATCCCCCAGAAATTTGGAAACGGCACGCTGTACTGCTTGGCATTCGTGCCGGAAGGTCCAATACGAACATTTCAGAGTGTTTGGGTATCAGTTTGAGGACAGTGCAGAGGATTTGGAAAGTGATGGATGAGTCTAATGGCGATTATGGAGGTGTTTGGAGGGATCACTAGTGATGGTAACGTTATGCCTCCATTCATCAACAAGGATGCCTATATTAAGTGCATTGAGGAGGTAGTTCTGTCTTGGGTGGCTGCTGGAAGACCTTATGTTTGGCAACAGAGTTCTGCAACATGAAAGACAAACAGAAGAATCCAGTTATGGCTCTCAGATAATTTCTCCGACCAGATCACACTTTACCTCTAGCCACCTAACTCCCTAGACTGCAACCCCCTAGATTATAATGTGTGGGTGCAGTTGAGCGGGAAACCAACAAAACTTCTTGTAACAACAAAGATGAAATTACGACAAATATTATGGCAGTATTCACCTACTTAAACAAGGAGATCGTCCATAAGAGTTGGAGGAGTTTCGCTGAAGCCACTTGCGATATATTTGCTCTTTAGTATTTCAAGTCATTTTTGTGTAATTTTAGTACATTAAATATCTCTCAGATGATTAATAGATTCGTTTTTGGAGGCGTTAAAATTAACAAGTTATCTCTTGTCCCATCAACAGATTGTATGCCATTTCAGGATTGCGGATCCGTATTCAACCCAGAAGATTTTTAATTTCCTCATGGAGTCGGCCTGATTCCAAAATGCTATAAGTTGGGCTAAGGCCTCTACGAGTAAATTTGTAAACACGGACAATTTTATTTTGAAACAATGTTCTTTGAGAACTGTAAATTTTCCATTTGAAACTGAGCTATTCAAAGTTAGATATTTGTATCCTTTAATTGTTTTTTTTTTTTTTTTCAATAGAAGCCAACATAGAAGAATCCGAAAACAATCGGCTTAATGAAAACTTGAGAATCCAAAATTTCAGGATTACGCGTCCAGATCCGGCTCCGAATGTTTTTAATTTGCTCACGGAGTCGGCTTGATCCCAAAATGTATGATATGATATATTGGTTCTAGAGCCTCTAGGAATAAAGTGGAAAAAATGTGACACACTGACATTGGCATTTATTATAGAGAAGAAGCGGATGAGCTATTGAGAAATGTGTCCCTTAAATTAAAAATGTGTGACACACTGACATTGACATATACTGTATACATGAATGAGATAAGCTATTGGGAGTTGTGTCCCTTTAATTGAAAAACACACTGGCACACTGACATGGGATATATTATATAGATATGTATCGAGAGTGTGAGTGAGACAACACCAGATGCGCAAGATGACAGTTTCACGGCTTTTCAAACCATGAAACTGAGTCTTCTAAGTAATATATATATATGGAATTTATTATCTATTTTCTGTATTTGCAACGATAAACAGTTATGTTGTGGGCAATTTGTGTTTATTCTGCAAAAATACGCCTTTGCAACCTCTATAAAACACTGCCGAAACATTGTAGCAACGTTATTTTGTTAACAGTATATATATATATATATATATATATATATATATATATATATATATATATATTATGAAGTAGTACCTTCTGAACATATGTAATGCGCTGCATCAATGCGTTCATGTTGCGATGCCCATCATAGCATTTCATCAGACTATGATAAGTGAATGTTATTAAAATTTTTAATGTTTACTTGGTAACAATCTCTTTTCTTATGATAAACAAGAAGTAAGAAACACATAAGATATAGTTACCTTTAATAGAAAAACGAAAGAAAGACACAAGATATAGTGTAAAAAAAGAAAAGAAGGAAAAGAAAAGAAAAATAAGATATAGTATCTTGAAAGAAAACAAAATAAGAAGAGCGAGAAAGAAAGAAAGACAAGATATAATCTTATCTCTCTCTCTCTCTCTCTCTCTCTCTATATATATATATATATATATATATATATATATATATATATATATATATATATATTATAATATGTGACATTTATATTCTAAATAAAAATATTACAATATTATGTTCTACATTGCATCGAGCATTTTTTTAAAAAATAAATGCTAAAGAACTGTGGATTCTAAACCTGACTGTTCCTTATTAGGATATCTATCTATCTATCTATCTCTATATATATATGTGTGTGTGTGCGTGTATGTGTGTGTGTTTGTGAAAAGTTTGTGTATATAAATATACATACGTATATATATATATATATATATTTATAAATTTATATATATATTATATGCGCGGTACTTATTAGAAAGCGCTCAATATCAGAGATAGAGCTAACATATTGAGTTTGTCTGACGATCGCAAAAGTGTGAAACCCAGGGTCACAAACTCACATCAATCCAACCAAATATATATATATATATATATATAGATATATATATATATATATACGTACAAACCTTGTTAAAGATAATAATCATATTATGTTTATTACGCTTTTGAAATAGGATTTCCTTGTTAGTAGATTATTTTGGTATGTTGGTGTTGAAAGTGTAAAGGAAGTTTCTATTGTTCGTACTATTTCTTGTAAAGGATCCCAAATTTCGCCTGGCTTCTGTCATTATCAAGTAAGAATTTCAAAGATGAAATTCAAAGACTTTGTGATAGCCTGCATCTTTGAAATGACTTTGATTTTTCACTTTTGAATATTTCTATTGTCCCGTGATAATAGGTTTTTTTTGGGTTTTTTTTTTTTGTCCTTCTTTCTTTTGAGTTTTGAAAAGCTGTTATAAACCAAATATCCAAAACGCGGGCTTTCCTGTTCATCAAATTTCTTTCTTTCATGATAATGACTGCAACCGAGCGAAATATATTTTGGAAATAAATGCGAGATATCCCTGCACGCCTCCGTCAACATCGTCCACGCACCATTAGCATCGGGAGATAGTCACCTTTAATATCAAATATTAATTTATATCATCCATCTATAAGAACACATTCTGCATTCATGCAAGTTACGATCGTGTTCGTCTGCTCTATAGACCACGATGACATTATTATTCAAAGAAACAGAGATACAACTCCTGTTATCACGGTGCGGGTTGCCATAATTTACTATTCTTTACATTCTTTTTATTGATTGTGAAGGGGACGGTGAACAGAGTTATGAAAACTTAATATTCTTTAACCAGATTGTATTGAAGTATATTTTGTGCATTGTGAAAAAAGAAAAAAGGGATTTTATTTCAGCTATGTAACATTTGGTTACATTTAACTGCGGCCTTCGTTAATTACTCTCCGCCAGTGTGTCTGCATGGCAACGTGCGCTCATCTGTAACGTGGACCTTACATTCTCGCCTGCAATATTTTACAGAGGCTTGATGCCTCTTGGGTTGGTGTTTATATACCTACCTCTATTTTTTTCTTACATATCAGGCGCAAATCAGGCACAGTTGGAACCAGATATGCAGATCCGCATTCGGAGAATAGAAGGCCACCTCAGGTGTTGATCTGATGTGCTCTCTACCCGAAGTTTACTAAAGGTTCGTTTCGAAGGAGCACAGAGTACATGAATATGAGTCTGATTACTGGTGATACACAATTACTTTGGAAACTGAACACGTTAGGACCTGTATATATGAAAATTTATAGTAAAACTAATTATATTAACTACTTTATAGTGGATTGGTATATTATATAGTGCTGAAAGCAGTTGATGTTTAAGGGACATTTGAGCTTTGCTCTGAAGTTACACTTGGGTTTTGATTTATGCAGATGGTTTGCTGTTTGTTCCTCTTGTGTTTTTTTTTTATATTTGTGTCGTGTTCTCAGTGCAGCTATAGCTGAATTTCACTGACTATTTGTTGAATAAAACGTGTAGTGTGCTACTGTGCTTGATAGAAGAAAGTGTTTGTATATAAGTTTAATGACTAATTTCTTTTTCCCTACATTTGTTTTTACGTTCTCGTTGTAATGGAGTTGAACCATATGATGTCACTTTTCTTCGTTTTCATTTATATATATATATATATATATATATATATATATATATATATATATATATATAAAAGAAATATGTTGTAGTGGTTCCAACGAGAGAAAAGTATGTATATTAAAAAGAAGAGAAGAGAGGTGCCGCAAACGTTTTTGGTTGTAATGTGGATTTATTTAGAAAAAATATTATGCTTTGTTTTACATAATTTTACAATACGTGTTTCTTGTCTCGCGACCGTCTTCAGGTAAAAGTGGAGATTCCACATATTATTAAAAATAATTAATTTTTCCTCATGTTCAATGTTAAATATTCTCGATATGAGACATTTTCTGTTTGTGTGTTGGTAATCTGAATTTCTTTACATATATATATATATATATATATATATATATATATATATATATCGCTAGAATTATATAAAGATATGTATATATATCGCTAGAATTATATATATATATATCGCTAGAATTAAAATATATATATATATATATGTGTGTGTGTGTGTGTGTGTGTGTGTGTGTGTGTGTGTGTGTGTAGTGAATTGATAAATAATAATTTCAGTTTTTTCTTGAGTCTGATTAGGGGATTTTAGTCTGGCCATTCACCTAATTACTTTTTATACACACACACACACACACACACACACACACACACATATATATATATATATATATATATATATATATATATATATAGGTAAATAGCAGGACAGTCAGACCTGGTTCTATAACCTTGTATATATATATATATATATATATATATATATATATATATATATCAGTAAATGACGCAGCCACTCGAATTGGAGGATGACTGACTACTAGCTAATCCCCATTGCGGTGCCTGCTCAGTCATTTTCGTGTTTGTTCAAAACCCGCAGAGCCCAACTGTGGTTTATACGGCAACTATTTATTTAGCGAACCATAGTTACTGTTCCTGGAAGAGAGTGCGTTATCTACCGTGACCAACAGTATGAACAAGGCCAGCACGCTCAAACCGTCCTAGCATAACGACCGTCGGCTCCCAAGACTTCCGTCTAGACAATTTCACTCACATAGCTTGGGTCAACTCATGGTATGCTTTTCAGACATTTCCCAAATGAGCCGAACGCTGGGATCGCCTCCACCAGTCCGACAGCATAAAAAATTCACTTTCCTGACAATTCGACTATGGTGAGATTCGAACCCGGGACTCATGGTCAAAAATCGAATATATATTTAAAGACTCGGAGATGATATATTTGAAAATGATGAAACAAATACATCAGGAAAACACAAAAATCTTTCATAATGGTTCATGAAAAATATAAGTACGCAGGCATTGAGAAAATTATACTTATATATAAGATAGATATGAACAGAATGAGATAGATATATACATACATACATACATAACAACTGGCCACTCGTATTCGAGTATACCCGTCTTCGTTTTATCTAACATGATCAATAATCTGAACAACGCCAGCACACTAAAACCCTCGGTCACGATGACTTGTGACGTCGTACTATCACAGCTACCCAATTTCACACACAACCCGTGGTATGGTTTTCAGGTACTTTCCAAATATGCCGCACGTATGGGTCGTCCCCACTCCAGACTGATAACGTCAGGAAGTCTCCTTCCTGACAAATCAACCGTGGTGAGATTCGAACCCGGGTCCCATGAAAGCGAACGTTCTAACCACTCGGCCACGCGCCCATACAAACATGCATACAGAAATACATATTCACAAACTGAAATAGATAGATAGATAGATAGATAGATAGATAGATAGATAGATAGATAGATAGACTCAGACTGAGCCATATGTGTGATAGAGAGAAAGAGACTCATTCATTGTGGTTTCCGACTTTAGCTGGTTTTTTTGACCCCTAATTTGCAGGGTTTTTTTTTTCTCTCTTTTCCTTCCATTCCGATTTTAGCCGAGAGAAATCATCAACTCTGATGACAAGGCTTAATGAGGCGCACGAGAAAACCTTTCGACGCCGGCTGGACAATATTTGTCGGTTTTAATAACTGGCTGAACAAAAATAGCGAATCTGTTATACAGATATTCTCAAAAGAAGCAAATATGTCTGTCGTTTTCGTGACTCGTCCACCATCTTTTTCGAGTAAAAATAAATTTACTTTTCATTATATTTGATATCACCGTCTGATTTAGGTTCAGTGAAACGTCAAATTCATCTTAAAACCCCAAGGCTGATTGTGTGAACGATAAATTTTATTAAGAAAGAAAAAAACATTGACGAATCAATTTTTATAATAACGGTTAATATGAAGAGGGGATCGAAAACTCCGTAGCCTGATGCATAGTCATTTTGATCTTTAAACTATTATGTATTTTTTTTTTTAACTTTGTATAATATTTATGCATTACACCCTAATCTTTATTCAGTAAAATTTCATTGCTAATCATACATTACTTTTTAAGTAATACACATATTTATGTCTTTGTTGTTTCCGTTCCTTATATTATTGCCGATACTGTATATAAATGGTAATACTCGTTTGGATAACCTCGGATAGCTCAATTTGTAATAGAACAAATCGGTACCCGAGGAAAAAAATGGAAATAAAAAAAGAAAGAACCAAGAACATTGACACAATACGAAACCAATCTTCAAGCTCCAAGTTCAAACAAAAAAACAACAACACCCAAACGAGTAGAAAGACTAAAACGTAGAGTGCTCAATACATATATATATATATATAACTGAATATGAATGTGGCAGGTGGCCGAAAGTATGGCGAACACTGTGAGGATCGCACTCACTACTCGCTCGTAATTAAGCGAGACAATTTTCCAATTACACCACGTCGAAGCACTCTTTAGTAACCGTAGCTTATATGTGGCACAAGACCGAAAGTATAGAGTACCCAGCAAGGATCTAATCACTATTCAGTCGCAATTAATCTAGTAAGACAAGCTTCTCGTTAACCATTGTACACGTCGAAGTGCCCTTTACTAAGCTTTGTTTATACGTGGCACAAAGCCGAAAGTATGGAGAATCCTGTGAGGATCGAAACTCACTACTCTGTCGCAACTGATCTAGCGTGACAAGCTTCTCGTTAAACATTACAGGATATATTAGCACATGTACATGTGTATGTATCCGCATTGACAGGGATCATATTGTATTATTTTTTTTTCATGGCTACAGGTGTAATTTTCCTACAATGTTCTGCCCTTTGACTATCATCTCTTTGAGTGAAAATTTAAAAATATATCTTTTAGCGGCTAGTAGGTTGAGAGATGACCGGAAAAGTATAACTTTTATTCCCTTGCTTCTACCCCTTTGTTTAATGAATTCTTTGATATTCCCCCCTACCAATCTGTAGTATAAGTCTAGCCTACCCCATAAAATTTGATAAGTATCTGTCGTTGGCGACGGAAAATTGAACATTTGTGGAAAGTCACTTGTGCCATGCTCCGAACTTGTAAGAAATGGTAAATGTACCATTTTTGAATGATACTTTTCCTGTAGTTTGATATGATTCTAAATCCTTTTCACTCAAGTTAATTCTTTCCTTTTCAGTTCTCTTTTCTCTTTCCTCTTTTTTTTTTTTTGTCTATATACTAAAATCTGATTATCCTCCTTAGAGTGGTCAAAACTTAGTAAAAACTTAGTATCGTCTACCCCACTGAATACCATACACTATTATGAACTATTCTACCTTCGATATATTAATAAATCCACAATCTCATTGTTTGGGCGTGCTCTTGCATCTTCTTCGAGATTCGTCCTAAAGCTGGTAACCTGAACATAATTACCCCTTGGCGGTCAAGGTTAAAACGCATCTCAATCAATTTCAATGAATACGAATAATATTTCATACCGGATCGGCCGTCAACCGGGACAACGAGGGCCACGTCCCTCAGAGAGGAACCAGTCTGGGGACGAAAAGTCTGTCACTGGAACAAACTCTTCCACACACGAAGAGACACTAGGTCACCAAACCCGGATTATTGCCATTTTTGGACCAAGTGACTCAATACCAAATCGACTCATAAAAAGTAAACGAACGAAATGGAGCCGCGAAGAGTATCGACAAGTCATGACATCCTTCTTCACTGCACTCGAAAACCCGGCAAAGAACACCACCAAACAAACATACCAAATATGGAGAAGTATGGTGGGAAATGATATAAGACTTAACCTCAATCCAAACATGCTTGCCAATGTCCGTAGGAACATCATGCGAAACAACAGACTCTCAAAGACAGAAATAGATAAGATAAAATTAGATATAAGACAAAATACTATGACCCATCACTCAAACTCTATTGAGACGAATGTAGAAATAAGGTATGCAACAGAGCATGAGGTGGACGCTAAAGCGAATGAGATACGAAATAATCTCCCAGGAAATGAAACCCAAGACTCTACCTTAAACACAACCTGCAGTTCTCCAGAAAATGTACATCTTCAGTGACAATAAGTTATTATTCCTTGAAAACCACGAAGCTGAAATCACCGAAGCGAAAAATGACGTCATCCAAGTACTCAGCAGAGTAACTTTCATACAATTGTCAGACAGAGACCAGCTCCCGAAAATCCATATGACGAACTCCAACAAGCACACCGTGAAAATATACAATGCTGCTCTGGAAACACTGTTAACAGATAAACCACCGGGAAACATCACAGAAGTTAACAACGTCATATACGCAACAGCTTTAGCAGCGACTCGGAAGCTTGGGGTCAAGACAATAAATAAAATTAACAGACACAGAGAACCAGCTCGGAAAACCAAACTGATACGAGAAATAAAACAAATCAGATGTGAGCTTTCTATATTAGATGAGCTCACCAGAAACCCTAATATTTCCACACGTAAATGCAAAAAGATCAAGCGGAAATATAACATTAAATACCTAATTGACATTCCATCAATCAAGGAAATGCTGAAGCAGAAACTTCAGCTAAAGGCACGGAGAACAAGACGATACGAAAAACGTTGTAGGTTCTATCCCCAAAATAAAATATTCCGAACAGATATTAAGAAATTTTACAGGGAAATTGGAAAAACACCTATACATGTCGAAAGGCCACCATCGATTGATAATGTACAGACATTTTGGGAAAATATTTGGAGCAGCCCAAAGGAATATAACCCAAATGCAGAATGGATACGGCGTGAAGAAGAACGACTACTGGATACACCTCTGCAAGAATGGGAAAATATATCCACAGATGATATTAGGCAAGCTCTAAGGAAATCCCCAAAATGGAAATACCCAGGAAATGACAAATTGCCCAATTTCTGGCTTTATCATCTCTCATCCACCGATGAAATTCTTGCAAAAACATTATCAACGCTTGTAAATAATGCCAATAAAATCCCGGAATGGATTACTGAAGGTATTACACACCTCATACCAAAAACAACTGAAACAGACGACTCGAAAAATTATAGACCGATAACATGTCTCTCCACAACGTATATGTTGATCACGTCTGTACTGACGCACCGTACTTATTCCTTTTTCGAAACAAACAGCATTCTTTCGCAGGGATGCAGAAGAGGTTCATATGGCTGCAAAGATCAACTTCTGATAAATAAAATGATCCTGGAAAATTGCAGGAGACGACGCAGAAATCTTAGTGCAGCGTGGATTGATTATCGTAAAGCCTTTGATATTGTTCCATATTCTTGGATCTTTAAGACTTTGGAAATGTACAAAGTCTCCACTTTGGTATTACATTTCCTTAAGCACAGCATGGGAATGTGGAACACCAAACTATACCTTAGTAACACCGGGGGCACTGCCATATCCAACCGTCTGAATATCCGACGTGGAATATTTCAAGGAGACTTGTCACCCCTTCTGTTTTGTTTATCCTTAATCCCTCTTACACATGAACTGAACAACAGTAGCTATGGTTACAAAATAAATAAGAAAATATTCAGTCACCTACGCTACATGGATGATCTCAAACTCTTTGCCAAAGACGACAATGAGTTGAAAGGCCTCCTCAATATTGTAAAATACTTCAGTGACGACATAGGTATGGACTTCGGATTAGATAAATGTGCAAAAGTAACATTCAGGAAAGGTAGAATTACAGAAACACCCTTAATAGATTTAGATTTTGTCACAAAGATTAGGGAACTGGAGCATGATGAAGCTTATAAGTACCTAGGAATTAGCGAAGGAGATGGCATACAACACCCCCAAATGAAGGAAAAAATAAGAAAAGAGTACTACAGGCGTGTACGTCTGGTACTAATTACTGAGCTAAACTCAAAAAAACAGAATATCAGCCATAAACACATTGGCTGTCCCTGTGGTGCAATACAGCTTTAATGTCCTTAACTGGACCATAGCTGAAATTAAGCGAATGGACGCCAAAACGAGAAAGCTTCTCACTTGCTATCGCATGCATCATCCCAAAGCTGATGTTGATCGTCTGTATGTGCCCAGATCCGAACGAGGCAGAGGATTAGCTCAAGTAGAACTGTGCTACAAAACTACAACAATTGGCCTCCAAAGATACTTGGAAACTACAGAAGAATGGATGATGGTATGCGGCAAGGAACGTGAAAGTAGTAAGCGTCTTTACTTCGTAATGAAAGAAGCCAACAAATTCAAAATGGAATTTTAATATGGGCGTAGAGATGCAACTACAGCACAATACACCGGCTGAAACTGCAAAATACTTAAAAAGACAGCAAAAACGAATGCAACCGACCAGATACAGAAGCGATGGCAAGATAAATATAACTGAATATAAAACCCGACATGACAGAGTGGGCCAATATCTGCACTGGAAAATCTGCAACTTCTACGGGAAGGAAATTGAAAGAAACTGGTATGAACACCACCCAGATCCGGTTATGGAGATAGGACCTGTTACAATTCTATGGGACTACACAATGCACACTAACAGAACAATCAAATCCAACCGCCCAGATATTGTTATTAAAGACCACAAACAAAAACGGTGCCTCCTTATTGATATGGCAGTCCCTGCTGACTGCAATGTATCTTTGAAGATATTCAAAAAGCTGTCAAAATACAAGGACCTTGAAATAGAAATCTCGAAAATGTGCAATAATTTCTCTAGACAAATCTCTCCAGGTTATCTATACATACGATTCCAGCGGGTGTGTCTGTCACTCTGCCTACCAGTCTTCCCACCAACCAATATATACATAAAACCAATCAAAATACAAATAAACAAAACTATCAAACCCAACATGAGAATAAACAAAGTAGACACTTCGTATATCATCTCCTACACAAACGCAAGAGGTCTATCTTCCAACTTTCCAGATGTGGAACACTATTTTTCCAATCTAAACCAGACGTCCTGCTACTTTCTAAAACTGGATCAGCGCTTCGTGCGCCCTAAGGGAGTTCCCAGTCTCGGGTTATTCACCTCTCATAGCCAAACATGTCCACCTAAATTGCCAAGGCCACGGACTCGGAGACTAGATTAATGTAATGAACATGAAAGAAATATGAAACCCTATTTAGTAATAAAGAAAGCCGACAAATTCGAAAGTGAATTTCAGGTGGTTGAAGAAATGCAAATAAATCATAATACACTGACTGCAGCGGCAAAGAGCTTAAAAAAAGCAGGCAAAAGCAAATGCAAAGTAGAAAATGCAGAAACGATGGCAAGATATGCTTCTTCGGGCCCAATACTCTGCCCGTACCAAACAAGCTGATTTAGTCAAACCCTGTACCCATCATAGTTACGTAGTGCAGGTTTTAAAAGCTGAAATCGAAGGTTTTATAAAAATAAATGATCGGCGTAAAATCTCATGAAGCCTTTTCTAACCTTAAAACCCCGGTTGGAATCCGGAAGGAAATCAAGGGAAATGATAATAATAATAATAATAATAATAATAAAGTACAAGGACCTTGAAATAGAAATCTCGAAAATGTGGCATATGGGAACATCAACAATCCCTGTTGTAGTTGGAGCCCTAGGATTGGTTGGAAAAGATTGCAGTAGACTAATTGAAGGGATTCCTGGAAGTCCATGCCTCAAGGAGATACAAAAAATTGTTCTGACAAGTACAGCCCACACCTTACGAAGGGCGTTAACTATGTAATTTTTTTTTTTTTTTGTCAGTGGAAAGTGTCATAACGCCATTTCTAACCTTAGGTCCCTAGGCGGGACCCGGAAAGAAATGTGTAAACGCCAGAAATCAAAGAAAATAATAATAATAATAATAATAATAATAATAATAATAATAATAATAATAAAATCTCAAAAATATGGCACATGGGAACATCAACAATCCTTGTTGTAGTTGGAGCCCTAGGATTTGTTGGAAAAGATTCTAGTAGACTAACTTTAGGGATTCCTCGAAGTCCATGCCTGAAAGAGATACAAAAAATAATTCTGACAAGTACAGCCCACACTTTACGAAGGGCTTTATCAATGTAACTTTTTTTTTTCTTTTTTTTTTTTTTGTCAGTGGAAAGTGTTATGATGCCATTTCTAAACTTAGGTCCCTGGGCGGGACCAGGGAAGAAATGTGTAAACGCCAGAAATCAAAGAAAATAAAAATAATAATAATAACAAAATACATAAAAAAAGAAAGCAAAAACAAATGGAACGAACCAATTACAGAAACAATGGCAAGATAAACCGCTTCATGGCCAATACTCTGCCCGTACCAAACAAGCTGATGTACACAAGCCCCGTACCCACCAGTGGCTACCGTAGTGCAGAGTTTAAAAGGTGAAATCGAAGGTTTTACCCTTACTGCACAGGATCAATGCTTGTTAACTAGAAATTATCAAGCACACACACTAAAATATTGTGTTAGCCCAAAATGCAGATTCTGTGATAATTACCCAGAAACAATCGATCACCTTGTATCAGGTTGCTCGGTATTGGCACCCACTGAATATAAAACCCGGCACGACAGAGTTGGCTAATACTTGCTCTGGAAAATATGCAACTTTTACGGAAATGAAACTGAAAGAAATTGGTATGAACATCACCCAGATCCGGTTACGGAGAGAGGAACTGTATCAAATTTATGTGACTTCACAATACACACAGACAGAACAAAGTTAATCATCCAAACATCGTTCTTAGATGCCGCAAACAAAAAAGTGCCTCCTTATTGATATGGCAGTCTATGCAGACTGCACTGTATCTTTGAAGATATTCAAAAAGCTATCAAAATACATGGACCTTGAAATCGAAATCCCAAAAATTTGGCACATGGGAACATCACTACTCCCCGTTGTAGTTGGGGCCCTCGGATTGGTTGAAGAAGATTCCAGTAGACTAATTGAAGGGATACCTGGAAGCCCATGCCTTAAAGAAATACAAAAAAAATGTTCTCACGAGTACAGCCCCCAATTTACGAAGGGCTATATCTATGTAAAAAATGTTGTTTTTTGTTAGTTTTGTTTTTTGTTGGTCAGTGTTCAGTGGAAAATGTCATGAGGCCATTTCTGACCTTAGGACTTTGGTCGGGACCCAGAAAGAAATGATGCACAACAGAAATCAAAGAAATAATAATAATAATAATAATAATCTCCCATCCTTCCTACAGAGAGACACGAAATGAAACTATTGGGAAAATACAACGGAGAATATGAAAAGAAGAATTATCTAGGAAATAATTGTATTAAAGTATACATTCCCGGGTAGAAAAGGCGACGCAATGAGAACTATGCAACCAGCTTGCACTTTACGGGTATTACATACTACGAGTGTCACAGTAACAAAATAAGAAGATGTTTCATAGATTCTCTGTTTACTTTATTTCACCAAGCCAAACAATGAAACAATGTTTTCTATTCGCTTCAGAAATCGACTACAACGTCACCTAGCGTCAAGGAAAAATCACCGTCTCAATTATATTTGTCATCTGTTTTGTACAAGTGGATATTGTCATTTTGCTTTCATTGATTTTTCAGTCATTCTTTCCGTCAATTTCTCCTTGTTTTATTACTATTTTTGAATTTTTCTCTTCTAACATCAAGCGCCATACGTAGGCCGCCATTTTGACTGTAATTAGAAAAACGTATCACACCGATATCGCTCTATTTTGTTTTAATTTTCGTCACGTTTTTCTATGCAGTGCGTGATTTTTAGATTTTAGTTTGCATTTATTAGATTGATAGAAAGATTTCCAGTATATGTTAACAAGAAAATAAACTGTTATTCATATAAATTTCTATAATCATTATTAAGTCATCACAGTTATGTTCGTGGCGGTTAAAGAGTTTACACCTTTTATATAAATGGTCTGTTCTTGGATTTAAAAAAAAATACATGTTTCAGTTAAATGGTTTGTGCTTACTGACACTTAAAGAATTTACAATTCATTTCCGTGAAGAGGTGTTCTTGGCTGTTAAAGAATTTACAGTTCATTTTAGAGAAGTGGTTTCTCCATCCTGGCTGTTAAAGAATCTGCATACAGTTTAGTGAAGTGGCCTGTTCTTCCTGGTTGTTAACGAATTTACAATACATTTAAGTGAAATTGTCTGTCCTTTCTGCTTGTTAATGGATTTGCAGTACATTTCAGTGATCTCTTCTACCTGGTTATTACAGATTTTACAATACATTTCAGTAAAATTCTCTGTCCTTCCTGGTTGTTAAAGGATTTCCAATGCATTTCAGTGAAGTGACCTGTCCTTCCTGGCTGTTAAAGGATTTACAATACATTTCAGTTAAGTGGTTTGTCCTTCCTGACTTTTAAGGGATTTCCAATACATTTCAAATAAGTGGTCTGTCCTTTCTTGCGGTTAACGGATTTACGATACATTTCAGTTAACTGGTCTGTTCTTCCTGGCTTTTAAGGGCTTTCCAATATATTTTAGTTAAGTGGTCTGTCTTTACTGGCTGTTAAAGGATTTCCAATACATTTCAGTTAAGTGGTCTGGCTTTTCTGGCTGTTAAAGGATTTCCAATACATTTCAGTTAAGTGGTCTGGCTTTTCTGGCTGTTAAAGGATTCCCAATACATTTCAGTTAAGTGGTCTGGCTTTTCTGGCTGTTAAAGGATTTCCAATACATTTCAGTTAAGTGGTTTGGCTTTTCTGGCTGTTAAAGGATTCCCAATACATTTCAGTTAAGTGGTCTGGCTTTTCTGGCTGTTAAAGGATTTCCAATACATTTCAGTTAAGTGGTCTGGCTTTTCTGGCTGTTAAAGGATTTCCAATACATTTCAGTTAAGTGGTCTGGCTTTTCTGGCTGTTAAAGTATTTCCAATACATTTCAGTTAAGTGGTCTGGCTTTTCTGGCTGTTAAAGTATTTCAATACATTTCAGTTAAGTGGTCTGGCTTTTCTGGCTGTTAAAGGATTCCCAATACATTTTCAGTTAAGTGGTCTGGCTTTTCTGGCTGTTAAAGGATTTCCAATACATTTCAGTTAAGTGGTCTGGCTTTTCTGGCTGTTAAAGGATTTCCAATACATTTCAGTTAAGTGGTCTGGCTTTTCTGGCTGTTAAAGGATTCCCAATACATTTCAGTTAAGTGGTCTGGCTTTTCTGGCTGTTAAAGGATTTCCAATACATTTCAGTTAAGTGGTTTGGCTTTTCTGGCTGTTAAAGGATTTCCAATACATTTCAGTTAAGTGGTTTGGCTTTTCTGGCTGTTAAAGGATTTCCAATACATTTCAGTTAAGTGGTCTGTCTTTTCTGGCTGTTAAAGTATTTCCAATACATTTCAGTTAAGTGGTCTGGCTTTTCTGGCTGTTAAAGTATTTCCAATACATTTCAGTTAAGTGGTCTGTCTTTTCTGGCTGTTAAAGTATTTCCAATACATTTCAGTTAAGTGGTCTGTCTTTTCTGGCTGTTAAAGTATTTCCAATACATTTCAGTTAAGTGGTCTGGCTTTTCTGGCTGTTAAAGGATTTCCAATACATTTCAGTTAAGTGGTCTGGCTTTTCTGGCTGTTAAAGGATTTACAACTTTAGGTTAAATGATCTGTTCTATCATGAATAAACGATTCTGCGTTTGTTTCGATGTATTCTGCAGGGCAGTTTTCTACATCTTTACCTCTCTGGAGTATTTGACCAGACAATAAATTTAGATTAGGTTCGACACAAATAATAAATCTTGAAGAATATGCCGCATAGAGAACTTATTTCTCAGTTGCTTGGTCGCTGCAACGATTCTTCAACGCAAGCCCAGGCTCTGCCCTGCACCAATGTCACTGACGGATTTCTGTCCCCAGAAAGAAAGTTCGTTTCTCTTCCAATACGCCGTAAAAACAAATTAGCGTATAAATTACTATTAAGTAATTTGTACGCATTATTTATTATCTCTCAGTTGCGTTTTTGTCTCTTGGCCGAGTGTGCTCAAGGGTTTCACTGTCAAAGGACAGAGGGCCAACTGAGAAAATTATACTGAAGAGGTGGCCGCCCTGGGGTATAGCTGCCCGAGGCCGCACACTCCCATCGCACCGAGGCCAGGCCGGCCCAACCGACGGTTACGGGAGCTTTTGGGCAATTTTTGTCCCTGCCTGGGTGCACGCGCTCGCGTCCCCACTTTAAAAAGACCTTGTGTTACATCTCCTCCTCGTGGGGGAACGAGTAAACACCGTAAAAACAAATTAATTTATTTCCCTTTTATTATTTTCAAACGTTTCTGTTTCTTTTTGCTTCATTTCATTTCTAATGTACATCCACTTCAACAATTTTCATATTCTGGCATCTTCGACAAGATTCTTTCAATTTGAACACAGTATCTTTCTTTTACAACTTCGCAAACAATTCGTAAAACGTGCTTTCACCTACAGGAGCTTCTGCTATTCTATGTATCGTGTGACTTGGATTGTTTTGGACCAGCGATTCCCTTTTATTCATTATGGATGACTGTAGGTCTTCCAGATCAACATTTCCGCCGGTGGTACTTGCGAACCACTTCCGAAATATACGCACAGCTATGGCACCATCTCCATAAACGGAGCATATATTTTTTTCTGTTTGTACAGCTTTTATGTTGGTTATTTTTTTTCGGAAAGAACAGAGATTCAAATGATGAAAATGCATATTGTATCCAGACTTTACCATTTGGGTCGATTCCAGGTTGAGGAGCTTCTTTTACACTTAGTTTATGATTAATCGTAAACAAGAAATCATAAGCATTATATATTCAGGCAAGATCGTTATGTTATGATTTCTATGTGCAGCATCTCTTCAGGACGTAGGTGAACATGGCTCTACACAATCTTCTTTCCTTTTGTAGCCCTTCGTAATTATTTTCTTTTTGTTATCCCTGTTTTGCCAACGAAATATTTCATCAGCTGCTTCAGCATATTCGTTCTTTTCCCGCCTTCATCACCAATGGAAAATGTGTTTGATGTTAGATTGTCTTTTTTTTTTTAAATACTCAGTGAAAAATTTCATGAAGCCATTTATGACATTAGGTATTTGGATGAGACAAAATGATTTATAGAGCAGAAATGAATAATAATAATAATAATAATGTGAAATAGTGGCTAGTGGCTCGGACTGAGGAATCTAAGAAACGAGTTCGAATTCCAGTTGAAACCATTACATTTACTGACATGCTAATACCCTTGGGGAAGTTATTAATCTTCTTCTCCCTCGAGCTATGGGTAAATAGCAGGAAAGATTGGGTTCTATAGCCATGGATGGCAACTGGTCTAGGAGAAGGACAACTCAAATTCAAAACCTGCAGAGGGTCGTTTTGTGACCTTGTGGCACGTAGTGCACCAGGTCTCTGTATTCGGCCCTTCAAAAAGTGTGGATGGTTCTGCACAAAGTCTTCACCAGTATAATCAAAACATATCTGCTGGTATCTGGACTGTCGGTTCTTAGGAACTGAGCTGCTTCACCCTCATACGTCGAATACAACAGAAGAGTCCACCAATAATAATAATAATAATAATAAATGACCTGGATAGCACTAAAGTAGATATATTTAATCTCTTGAGTGTGCTTACGTAATTCTGTTACTTTTTCATATTTATCTAATCTGAAATCCACATCGGTATCATCCCTGGAATATTTTACCGTATTGAGGACATCCTTCAACACATTGGCGAAGAGTTTGATAACATCAATATAGAATAGGTGATTAAAAATTTTCTTTTTTACTTTGTATCCATGGTAACTGCTTCGAGGAGCTGCTTTCGCTGGTTCCCAAATTTCATGAATTTAAGCGTTCTACTAGGCTGGCATCTCGTTCCCACCCTTTCACTGTCGAATCTGTTAAATGTAGCCGTCTCTTATACCCCAATTGCTTCGTGTCTCGCACCTCTCGCCTGTGAAACTCCCTCCTCTTTTCCTGTCTCCCTGATATCTATAATCTCCAACTATTCAAACGTAATATCACTCGACGTCTCCAGATGCCTTGATCTATCCCCTATCCTTCTCTTCATCCTCTCCTCTATCACTCCCCTTTGCTCTCGCTCCAACTCTCTGTAACCCCTTGCGTGCTAGTGGCTTCCCGCCTTGGTTGGTGTGAAACGCTTAAAAAAAGAAGAAGAAAAAATATTGCTGTTTAGTTCATGAGAAAAGAGGGATTAAGGACAGCTAGAACAGAAAGTCCGGCAAAGTTTTTAGTTTTGAAGTAGGCTTGTTAGCGGTTTTTTTTTTCTCTCTCTCTCTCTCTCTCCCTCTCTCTCTCTCTCCCTCTCTCTCTCTCTCTCTTAATGATAGTAACAATAATAATTTAGTTTCATTCGCGCGAAGCTGTTTTTAACCGTTGGTCTGAGAAAGCAATACTATAAAGCTGGCAGGTGTTTCTCAACGAGTTTAAAGACATGCATGACATCCATATGAATGTTTCGATGAAATGTGGAAAATTAAATATACAATTACCCCTGCTTTTATAGGGTATTGAGTATGATAAGGATGGGCACCGAAAATTATGTAAAATTCCTGGAAGCATCAGAATCTCAGAGTTACAAAAGATTAATTTGTTTCGAACTGCACATAGTATCCACAAAACCCTCCCCATCTAAACGAAGTGTCCCAAATGTGTACAGGATAACTCTCCTACAGGGACCTTATGTGGAATTTACATTTTAATTAACCCCCTTGTGATATGGGCTTTGGTTACGATAAAGAAGGTTACCGAAAATCATGTGAGTAAGATTTCTGGACATGTCAGCATCTCAGAGCTACAAATTATATTACTTTGTGCAGAACTGCACATATCCAGACTACTTTGTGTGAAACTGCATATATCATCCACAAAACCTTCTCAATCCAAACGAAACGTCCCTAATGTGCATAGATAACTCTTCTACAGTGACCTTTTTACACATAGACCCGGGAGGGCACTTGGTAATTAGGCACTTAAAATTACTCTCTTGCAAAATGATATCACACAATATTATTATTATTATTAGTAGTAGTAGTAGTAGTAGCAGTAGAAGTAGTAGTAATAATAATAATACTTAACTGGACCATAGCTGACATTAAGCGAGTGGACGTCAGAAAAAGAAAGCTTCTCACCTGCTACTGCATGCTTCATCCCAAGGCTGATCTTCATTTTTTGCATAATCGCAGATCTGAAGGAAGCAGAGGATTAGTTCAACTAGAATTGTCTAGCAAAACTATACAAGTAAGTTATAATGCACTTACTGTGGCGACAACATACTTAAAAAAAAGCAAATTTAACTTTAAAATCGAAATCTCCAAAATGTGGCACATGAAGACTTCAACGAATCCAGTTGTAGTTGGAGCCCTCAGATTGATTGGAAAAGATTCCAATAGTCACATTGAAAAGTTTCCTGTTAGCCCATGCTTTAAGGAAACAGAAAAAAGGGCTTTTTCTATGTAAAATATATGTGATCCCAGGTGTGTGTGTGTTTCTTTTTTTGTTTGTTTGTTTTTTTTTCCTAAAAAAAATGCACAGTGGAAAATGTCATGACTCCATTTCTGATCTTAGGTCTCTGGTTGGGACCCCGACAGAAATGATTATACACTAGAAATCAAAGAAAATAATAATAATAATAATAATAATAATAATAATAATAATTATTATTATTATTATTATTATTATTATTGCTGTGATTTAATGAAATCGTTCTTCTTCTTGAAGCTGTTTCCTCAGAATTCTGGCCAATCTTTACTAAAAAGGAAAAAATAGGAAAAATACGTTATACATATATATATATATATATATATATATATATATATATATATATATATATATATCGATTTCAAAGGAAGAAAAATGGACAAGAATAAAATGGATGACGTAACAATTTTAAAATTTAAAAAAAAACAAAGAAAGAGAGAAAAATGGAAAAGATCTAAAAAGAAAGAAAGAATGAAGAAAAGGAGAAAACAATAATTGCAAAAAGAAAGAAAGAAAGAAAGAAAGAAAGAAAGAAAGAAACGATGATGCAAAAAAGTGAAAAAGTCATAATGACAAGTATTAATGACAAAGAAAAAAAGGAGAGACAACAATTATAGATAGAAAGAAAGAAAGAAAGAAAGAAAACATAAAGAAAATATTAAACAATTATTACAAAAAGAAAGAAAGAATGAAGAAAATGGGAAAAATGATTACAAAAAGAAAGAAAGAATGAAACAAAAAAGTGGAAAAAGAAATAATGTCGCGAATTAATGACAAAGACAAAATGGAGAATCAAATATAAAAGAGCGAAGAAAGAAGATAAAGGAGAAAGAAAGAAAAGGTCTAATTAGAGACAGACAGAAACAGAGAGAAAGAGACGGCGGAAAAAATGTCGTAGTGATAAACGAACCAATCGTAGGATTAATAATTTCCATATTAGACGCGTCACATGACGGTCACCAAAGCGGGGAGTCTTGTATTTGATTTCACAATGTCAGTGGGAAATTAAGTTCGATTTGTAAATACTTTCTATTGAAAGAGTTGCTATTGATTACACACTGATTAAAAGACATTAATTGAAACTTTCTAGCAACAATGAACACGTTAGGTATTGACATGTTTATTTCATTGGCGAAACACGGTAACATCAATGAGATTATAGGTTCGATTCTAGGATTCGTTACAACTGCTTTTTTTAATTACACCTTTTACATTCGGACTACTGTTCTAATCTTTTTGTGTTGTTATCACAACGTTTAGGCCGTTGTGCTCTCCAGACTTCCTCAGGTGTATATCAATTTGGGTAGCCTACCGAGAATTCTAAATTGAACCCTTTATTTAATCTACGTTCTTAGACTGTCCACCTTCCACTGCCCACCTAGCTTTGTAATCTTCTTAAATTATACTGAGAATTTCAATTTGAACGACACTTTGTCAGAAATTATGAATTAATTCAAGACACAGTTTCGTATCATTCAACTTTGATGTAAACCTTACATCTGAAAACGTCGGCAAGAATAAAAAAAGCAAGAATTTGTAATAAAGAGCCAAAAATAGTGAAGCAATTCGTTAAATATCTATCTATAAAAGGCAGGATGTGTGTGTGTGTGTGTGTGTGTGTGTGTGTGTGTGTGTGTGTGTAACAAATGCACGGCCGCAATTTTCGATGAATTTGCACCAAAATTTACATGCACATTCTCCAAGTTAGCGAGAAGGCCAAGACCGACATTGCATTTCCCAACTCCCATCGATAGTGGAAATAATTGATTTTTTCATACTTCTACGGCAGTTTTCATGTAGTTTGCGGCCATTTTCTACTGGCCAGAATGAGAGCCAATAGCTGGCTGCCACGAATAGGCAGAAAGATTTTATTGGCCAGCGTGAGAGCCAACAGCTGACTGACACGAATGTCAATTAGCATGCTAGCATGCAAAAAAATCGCTAGCTGCATTCGTCACAAGTGGGAAAAATTTAAATCTGCATGGCATTTTACTCCAATTGGCTCATTCGCTTGCTTAAACTCAAGAACTGGGTTTGGTGTGAAAAAGTATAATAGCTAATTAAGTAAAACCTATATTATAGAATCTATATGAATAAATACGAAATTAGAGCACAATTATCCAACAAATTTTGGGGTTAAATAGTCCCACTTCTATTTTATAGTGATGTATATGCTCAAATCTTAGTATCTGTATTATATATCTTCTACCTCTAGATTTTAACTAATTTGCATATTGATTTTAAAAAAAGTATATTTCATTAATTAACTGTCCTTCATTATTCTTTTATTCGAGGATTGCTTTGATTTTCATCTCAAAAATAGTTCTGTTTAGGAATATGGTCATATACAGAGCAGAAAAGTCTTTAAAATTTGCATTTTATTTGGCCTTCAACAAGTCGGCATCTACTTGTAAAACTTTCCTTAACTATAACAAGCCAATTTATGAATGAAATACACATTTAAAATTTGTTTGAAAGATTTCAAGTAGTGAATATATCTTACTTTGCGAAGCGATAGTGAGCGGTGGAAGACTGCTAGTTTGATATATTTTTAACCATTTCACCCCAAACAAGGTAGTAAAGCCACTAGGGGTAAACTGGGTGTGAATGAATAAGATAACAAAGAAACATTATTAAGGAGCAAGAACAATAAAAGAGTAATCAGGACGACAGTAGATAATGATTGGCATTTTATTTACATTTTTGAAGATCAAAGTTAGCTAGAAAGTATGGAGCCGGAAGGAATTTCCACTATGTAGAAGTGCGAGAAAAGAAACTATTAGCATAGTATTTGCGGTTACATTTAGTCAGTTCAGCTGTAAATTGGTGACACCTTGTTGCCAATCTAGTACTGCGGGTTTAATATTATCAAATACTATAGTGAAGCGTTCATCCGAACTGTTACCATGAAAGTATTTATAGAAAAGGCAGAGGGAAGCTACATTACGGCGGTGGGGAAGTGATTGAAGCCGAGATGCCTGATCATGACAAATAATATTGCTGATGTGGTATAATGAAAATAATTTATAGCCAAATAAGAAAACTGTAAAAGATGCTGTGATTGCTATCATGTGACCCTGTGCTATTTGTTACTTGGTCGGGTCGGGTCGGGTCGGGTCGGGTCGGTTCATCGGTGACTAAATCGATTCCCCCACCAGATTAAAAACAAGACCTGCCAAAGTGCAGATGAATGTTTATGAAGGATCACCGGCTATCTAGCAGAATGATGGTAGAGGGATCATGCAGCCAGTTCCGTAACGACACGGCATCGCAGGGCAGAGAACTCCCTGGACTGAAATCTGCAGCCAGGGTGGAGGTTTCTATCGATGGAATCAACGGTGATATGTCTATCACTAAGGCAAACCCTTCATGATAGATGATATCAGCTGCGGTTGAGGGAAGGGTTTCGACAGGTCTAGTTGCCCAAGACTCACAGCGGATGAATGAATATATCTCCGGTTTTCCATCCAGATATATGGAAGCAACTGGTCAGATGCTACACTACGCATATACCTTCCGATTACACACAATCATGCGACTACTGCTGTTAATGATGACGATTATCATGATCATCATGATCGCCATGATGTTGATGTAGATAATGATGACGAAGGCGAAGAGGAAGAACAAATAATAAAATAATGAAATACTTTAATTTCGAATATCAGACAACTTAGAGTAGTATTGCAACTATATAAATCAGATTTGAAAATTCAAAGGCTCTCGCTATAGACGCTATTAAATTCTATTTTACCCTTATAAACCAAGGAAAGGTAAAGGGGAGAGAGGAAGAGAGAGAAAAAGAAAACGACGATTCGCTTTGTCGAAAAAGACGTGACTAATAACAATCCTGGCGAATAACGTTTCGCGTGTCGCATTGCGATGGTGTGAAGCGATATGTATTTCACACGTCAGCCATTTTCTCGGATCGGGAAATAAAAAAAATGAGCTTAGAAAGTGTGAGGTCCTGTATGGATTGGCGGGAAAGCTGAACGTTGTATACTCCAAGAAAGAGGAAAGCAAGCGAAAATGAATGCGTACAAATCACGCAACAACTTATTGTGAATGGATTTTCGGACCCGGTGTCGCCCGGAAAGACAAATTATCACTATAAATTGTATCAAGGCTGAATTTTCCGTCGAATGCATCGTTCTAAAGATGGATTTCTTTTTTTTTCTTCCCTTTCCGGTTTTTTTTTCCAATTAATTTCACTCGGTATTTTCCTTTTTGGCCCAATAGTGCTAAAATTCTTACTTTTTTTATTAAAAATTATCGATGAACGGTTCTATTTTATTTATTGTGATAAAAATGAAAATTATTTTGTGACTAATAATGATACCCAGTGTTACAAGAACGAAACTTCTTTTCTTTTACTACGTTAGACAGTCGTTTCTTAACTAGAGAGACACGTGTATTCCATAAAATGGTACGCGCCAAATAGTCATAACTAAAGCAACTAGGTCCTCGACAAAATCCAGAGACGGATGTGCAATGTGATAGATCCTGATCTGGCATCTCGTCTACAGTCACTTTCTCACATACGTGATGTGGCTTCTCTCTGTCTTTTTTACAAATATTTTCATGGCAACTGCCCTTACGAGCTACTTTCACTGGTTCACAAACTGCATGTATTTAAGCGTGCTACTAGGTTGGCCTTTCGGTCCCACCCTTTCACTGTCGAAACAGTTAAATGTAATCGAATCTTCTACTCTAAAAGCTTATTCTCACGCACCTCTCGCCAGTGAAACTCCCTCCCCCCTACTTACTTCCCTGATAGCTATAATCTTCCAATATTCAAATGTAATGTCAATCGACATTTTCTGATGCTTTGATCCTGATCATCGTCCTTTCCTCAAATATACTCTTTACTTTTGCGCTCACTCTCTTTAACTCCTTGCGTGCTAATGGCTCTCACGCCTTGCTTGGGGTGAAATACTTTGAAAAAAGTAGCCAGTTTTAAGCATTTTTTAGCCATTCATTAATACAGTCTTTTTTTTTTTTATAAAAGGATTTATGTTAGATTTTCAAAAGATATTGTAACAAATATCAACATACTTTCCGTTTATTACGAAGCTTTGATCTAAATACTAAGGTCGTCACTATTTTTCGGGGCAAGATGACTTTACTCGAAGAATTGAGCAATTTTATAACAAAATCAATAAAATAAACATAGCTTTTTTTGGTTAATTTGATATTTAAAATTAAATACGAAATTTACAATACCTCTTAAATAGGAATTCTTAATATATTATATTATGATAAAAAATAAAGAAAGAATTAATAAATTAAATCAAAATACATGTCTTATGCTGTCATCAATTGGACTTAAGAAACTTATTTACCTGAAAAATTGTTTTAAAAGAAAGATTTTATAAATTTCAACCGACAGTAGTACTGATTGTTGGGCACTTTGAAGTGGTGTAACAGCTAGCAAGCTTGTCTCGCTAGATCATTTGTGAATGAATAGTGAGTTCGATCCTCCCTGGGTGTCACATAATTTCGGGCTTGTGCCAAATCCTATGCGACTGACTTATCGAATTCTCTGTCTTCGGGCATAGAGGAAGCCGGACGAGGCTATACCTACGGGCAGAGTCTCGTCTGGGGAGGTAGACCTTGTGTATACAGGGTCGACGGGGAATTTTTGCCCGAACCTACGGGCTCTGATTCTCTCCACATAAAAATCGGCTTTGTGCCACATCCTGCCTTGTGGGGGAAGTTGGTAAATGCCAGTAGTACTTGTTGTTCGATCAATGAATGCCAAATATTTCCTTATAAGGAAAAGGCCAATATTACTATTGGCATAATAAGCTCACCCCAGGAATTCATCTCCGAAGGACTAGGGTTAATCTCTCTCAATTTAGCTGTTGCAAAACAGAACGGAGAATTTACCATTTTAAGCATTAGCCCCATATACGCGTGGGACTCCCAATTTAAATCCGGTCATATTTTGTTCATATGGGCGTAAGAATAAATGTAACATTGCATTTATGTAATGTCACAACTTATTGCACACGCACACACACACTGACACACACACACATTTTTATATATTTAATGTAACATTGCATTTATGTAATGCCACAATTTATTGCACACACACACACAATTTTATATATTTAATGTAATGTAACATTGCATTTATGTAATACCACAATTTATTGAACACGCACACAGACATGCACACAATTTTACATATTTAATGTAATGTAATATTGCATTTATGTAATACCGCAACTTATTGCACACACACACACAGAGACACACACACACACAATTTTATATGTTTAATGTAATGTAACATTGCTTTTATGTAATACCACAATTTATTGAACACAGACACACACACAATTTTAGATATTTAATGTAATATAACATTGCATTTATGCAATACTGCAACTTATTGCACACACACACCGAGACACACACACACACAATTATATATTTTTAATGTAATGTAACATTGCATTTATGTAATGCCACAATTTATTGCACACACAGACACACACACAATTATATATATTTAATTTTTCCAGAATTTGCAAGGGAAATTTTGAGCTATATTAATTAAAAAACCTATTCTAGCGAAAACCGTTTTTCATCAGCGCTTTTACGCATAATACAAATGATATAGTTAAAAAATATGTTCTTTTTTTACATTAATGGGGGATCAATATATTACTCAATAACAATTGAAAATCTATCCCCGACTTTATATATATTAGAATATTATATCAATATTAGTTTACCTCTGACATGAATGTATGTGTAAATGATAGCAGTTCGGAATGAGAAAACGGTAGGACTGAGTTCGATTTCTGTTTGAACTCTTAAATATCCTTGAGAAAGCTCTAAATGCTTCTCTTCTCCCTCAATCTACGGGTTATAAAGTAAGAATCTATCTGAAAAAAAATTATCTCCCCAAAAATTTTCAATGCAATGTCTATTCGCAAAAAAACAAAATCTTGCTATGCAAAAAATATTTCAGTTCTAAATAACACACAAAGGATTGATAAACCGTAAAAAACAAGCTTCTCTATCATATGCCTGCTCTTAAAAATGATGTTTTATTTTGCCAATCTATTCGTAAGTTAAGACGGTTCCTCACATGAAATTTTAAATATATTTTTTCCATATTATTACAACTGCACGGGACTCTTTCGCTTCAGTGTAAGAAAATTAATTTTATTATCCATTTTAAAACAGTTAATCATTGTGAAAACAAAGACACGATCAAACAAACAAAAAAAAAACATACACTTGAGGTAATTTATGGTTAGATTCAATTTTGGGGGATATTAAGACGTGTCGTAATGGTTAGCTTGTCCGTTTCGCTCATTAATTACTAATCTGTAGTGAATTAAATTCACAACTAGTGCTCAACATCAGATTAAAGCCCCGGGGAATAAATAAATATTTCAATAAATAACCTTTTGGATTGGAGGGATTTAGCTGAATATATTTTGAGCTTCTTACCCAATCTAGAGTTGCGTCTCATTAAAAGCGCCAAAATTCTACAAGCAAATTCAAATCAATTTAAAATTAACATTTTATAAGCGACCTCCATTGGAAGCCTACACGAAATCCAACCTGAACGATTTCCAAAAATTTGAGCAAATGCCACATCAAATTCTTCCTCTTTTTTTAAAAATGACAATTGTAAATATAAATTTATTGTTTTTCTCTTAGTATAAGGCACAAGAGTCGCTCAAGGTAGATTTTTAATAAATGAGATTGTTTGATAGACGCTTCAGGAGGAGGTAAGGATTGTAGATTATGAGATATGTAGGATAAATAACACTTGGCTCTGGATTTGAAGAAGTTAGGACAGTATTGATCGGGGAAGCATCCTCGCAGGATTCTGTTCTAAAAATCTGCCGCTTTTGGGAAGAAGCTTTCCAAATGGAAATACCTTTTTACCAATGGAATACGAGATGTGTGTATGGCAGAACTAAGGAATATGTGTACGTGTTTCGTTGAATAATTTAGACAAATAAAAAATATTTATGTTGGAAATGCTACGACTACATTGTCACGTCGGCTGAGTTTTCATTTTAATGATATGTCCAACATTTCTAAGCATTTACAACAGCATACTTGTCCATATTCGCAATTCAGAAAAATTTCTTGTTGAAAATATATCTATATTTTCATGAAAATAATAATCATAAACTAAAAATTCTCGAAGCTATCTATATTAAAAAATTGAATCCAAACCTTAAAATTAATTACGAATACTGCACAAATGTTTTAAAATGTGTACACTAGTCTAAAATATCATGGTTTGCACTAATAGTTTTAATACTTATTTCTTAAAATCTCTCGACAACAATATATTTAGTTACCTCCCTTGAAGTGGTGTCAAGCAATAAGGTATTCACAGATGAACATAGCAATTTTGTTGTTGAAAATGATGAGCACTACAATATTTTTTTTTAAATGATCAACACCCTGATGATGACATTGTGTTATGTCGAAAGTACGCGGAATAAAATATGTATCAACATGGCGATTTACTCTCTTCCTTCAATAATGACACCAAAAAGGTTGTCCGTGAATATGAAAGGATCCAACTGAAAATAAGTAGACAAAACTTGTCTAAATTTTTTAATAAAAAATGTCCCAATGAAAACATGCTTCCAAAATATACGCAATATATATATATATATATATATATATATATATATATATATATATACAGTGCTGTTCGATAAAATGACTGACCTGACTTTTCTTACTTAAAATTTTTTTCACCTATTTTTTTTGGCGTCAAACTAATTTTTAATCTTATTAATATAAAAGCCCCTTCCCGACAACCTAGTAAAAAGGTTTACTCACACTAAGGTATTCTATTGATAATTATAATTTTGGATATAAATGGGATTTAGGGAAAAACTCTGTGCAAAAAAAGTGACTCACTTATTTCCTGCAACTAGTAATCAATAGAAACATAACAAAACAGCTTTAAATAAAGAATAATAGAGGTATAATTTATTTATAATAAGTAATATAGTTCGAAATGTTTAATAATCTATGGGTCCTCCTTTATTTTGAATAACATTTTCAACCCTTTTTGGCATTGACTTAATTAGGTTCTGTCAAATCTCATCTCCAAGCATTGAATTCCATTCGGATATGAAATTCACAATCAAATCCTCTTTGTTGCTCAACTGCTTTCTCGAGAACCTGTACTTTATAATACTCCATGAGTTTTCTATGGGGTTGAGGTCAGGAGATTGGGGAGAGCATGTCATAATACTCACCTCCTTCTCATCAAAGTATTCCTTCATCAATTTTGATTTGTGACAGGGAGCATTATCCTGCATAAAAATGAGCTTGGTGGGGTCGATTTGCACCCTTTCAGCAGAAGGGAGCAGACAAGACTCAAAAATTCTCTTGTACTGCACGCTCCTGAGGGTCTTTTCAATAGGTTTTAAAAAAACAGTTCCATGAAAAGAAAAGCATCCCCAGAACATTATACTGAACGGATGCTTGACAGTACTTACTGCTAAATTCAAAGAGCTTTCAAAGCTTCTTCGTCGGATTTTAGATCGCTTATCCTTTGAATTTAGCTCAACTTTCGTTTCATCGGAGAAGAGAACATTCTTCCAGTCTTATACGGTGACATTTTTGTAATAGTGAACCCATTCAAGTCTCTTGGCTTTGCTGGCTTTTCTTATTAGCGGCTTAAACAAGATTTGTAGCCTTGTTCTAACAGCCGCCGACGGACTGTTGAAGAGGTAAGACTAACACCTTGCACTTCGCTTAGACTGGCTGCAAATTCTTGGCTAATTATAGTCCTATTCTTCGCAACTTCTCTCTTGCTTACCCTGCCAGTTCTAACATCAATCTTTTTTTTTCGTCCCCTTGTTTCCTTATTTGGGACAGGAGTGGCGTCATTATGTGCCCTAAGCACTCGAGAGACAGTTGCTTGCGAGGTGATAACAATTTCTGCAATTTCTCTCGTAGACTTGCCTGCTTTTGAGAGGGCAATAATAGATGCCTTAAGTGGTTCTGAGTGGCTATTTCAAGCTGTTTTTATACTGTATGAGGCTTTCTGGAATATTCTGGAATACTCTAGATTTAATTTAAGCTGTTCTAGATTTCTCTAGAATATTTTTTCTGAGTGTATAGTAAAATAGTTTTCAATATTTTATCAAAAGCTCTTTAAATTTACCAGTTTAATCATTAGAATGCCATATCTGAGACAATTTTTTTTGCACAGAGTTTTCTACTGAATCTCATTTATATCCAAATTTATAATTATCAATAGAATACATTAGGGTGAATAATTTTTTTTCCTAGGTGGTCGGGAAGGGGTCTTTATATTAGTAAGATTAAAATTATTTTAACCCCAAAAACACTAGACAGAAAATATTTTTAGTAAAAAAAATCAGGTGAGACACTTTTATCGAACAGCACTGTATATAAGTTATTACCATGGATTTCTTAAGTCTCCGCTTTCATCTTATATATATATATATATATATATATATATATATATATATATATATATATATATAAAGCGTGACAATTTGCAAGACAATCCTTGCTCCGGTTAACAACTGATATGAGTTCATTTTCGAAAGCTGCTGCCAGTTTTACTTTGGCAGACTTATCGGAATAACTATTAAGACAGGAGTTAATTTTAGTGCCATCACTATAAATACATAGTTGGGAACTGATGACATCGGGAAAGTTGTTGAAAAAGTTCAAAAACAACGTTGAACCAAATATACTGTGCTGGGATACCTCCGCATTAATGTGAAATGCTATAGAAACGTGCCCATTCAACACGACATTCTTTACACGATTTGTTAAATACGATTGGATTAAGCCGAATATTCGACCAGCGATACCATAACACTTGAGTTTTTGGGAGAAGGACACCATGCCAAAACTTGTCAAGAGCCTTCGATATATCTAAGGCCACAGCCCGAGCTATAGCCCGAACCTGTTAGACAAATTCAGCCATAACCATTGTCCTATCTTGAGAAAAGAAAACCATATTAACCAATGTTTAACCAATTCGAAATTGATTAGAGCATCTAGTACTTTGCTAAAAAAAGATTTAAAAGACTAACAGACAATACTTGAAGGTTTTTGAATGTTTATTAGTTTGCTAGTGTTTATTAGTTTATTAGTGTTCATAAAAAAACAGGAACTGCTGAGGAGACATTCTAACAAGCTTGAAATCAAGAAGCAGTGAGGCATTTATTGCAAAGTTTGGAGAGTAGAAGAGCAGTTGAGGAGGTCACCATTTTTTCGTGAGCAATCTTCTGCTACAAATATAGCAGATATGAAAGTGCAAAACTTTCACGAAAAACAGCGAACGTTCCCTTTTTCATTATTTTTTTTTATCCTTTCCACACTTGTAATAGCAACCATAAATCAGAACCAAAATATGATGCCCAAATACAGCTAACACACAGAGATAGATAGATAGATAGATAGATAGATAGATAGATAGATATGAACAGATTGACAGAGATATAAACAGAATGACATATATAAATATAATATATATATATATATATATATATATATGTATAGATAGATAGATAGATAGATGTGAAGAGAATAAGATAGCTGTCTATATTTCTGAGTTTAGGTATTGTAATTATTTACACTACTTACATTGTTCGGTCTTTTGTCCACATTTCATTAATATATTCACAAAGTTTCGGCCGCTATACGCTCCGGCCTTCTTTATGAGATTGGACACATGGCTCAGTGGATAAAAGCGTTGGTTAAATCCAGTGATATGGCCCAAAGAGTTGTGACTTCAATACCTGGCTACAGCAGAGGTGGACAAAAACTTGTATGTATTCAAAGAAATACACATGTATAGATGGATGAATTTACTTACAGATGTACACAATTTCCCAGCACAATAATGTTTTTCATATAGACAAAAACAATTTACTCACTACACAGATGCAACCTTGTTACGGTGCATTTAGTTGCACCACGAAATGCACCAAAACACGGTTGAATTTTTGTAGTGAGTAAATTGTTTTTGTCTATATGAAAAAGTTATAATAAATATTCCTCTAATTGCAGTATTGAGCCCTTTTTTGAATTAATGCTGTGAACGTGAGAATTTATATATTGTTTTCGTTCTCATTACATTGGGATATATATATAGAGAGAGAGAGAGACAGAGACAGACAGAGAGACTAACTTCTAAAGAGCCTGGCAAACCTATATATCTATCTATTTATATATCTATCCATCTATCTATCTATCTCGGTCTGTTCATAAATGGATATTCAGAGTAAACTAAAGTTTACCCTGAAGATCCATTTAGGTGAAACCTAGGTAGGTTACCCTGGCCCTTTAGGATTTATTCTAGTTTATCGCTCTACTTAGCGTATTGAGCACTGTACGTTTTAGCCTTTCTACTCGTATGGTTTTATTTTTCCTTTGGACTAAGGACATAAAGCATTTGGCGATTGGTTTCGTCTTGTTCTGATGTTTTTAGTTCTTTCTTTTTTATTTCCAATTTTTTCCTCGGGTACCGACTTGTCCTGACTTATCTGCAAGTTGAGCTATCCGAGGTTTTCCAAACGATCACTACGATAGATAGATAGATAGATAGATAGATAGATAGATAGATAGATATGGATAGAATAAGACCGATATTAACAGACTTAGATACGAACAGACCTATATATATATATATATATATATATATGGATAGAATAAGACAGATACGAACAGACATAGATAGATAGATAGATCGATATGGATAGAATAAGACCAGTCGAGTTTGTTGTAGAACAGACCTATCAAACACATTGTCTTTTCTTTCAGCTACTCTGAAATATCACTCACTACATTCGTATCCTTGTAAAATATAACACAGGCAAATAAGATTGATATTAACTGTCGAACCAATAATAAAATAAAGGGCAAAACTAAAAAGAAATCATGTCACCACGATGTTGTTGACGGCAGTCCACTTGTTCGGGTAAAGTTATTAATATTGCAACCGGCCGAGGTTCGCTTCAACCATATAATCTTTCATTAATAATATATCACTGAGTCACGTTCGGTTTGTGCGTGACTAGGTTGATACATTTTCCGGGATTATTTCTTTTTTAAGGACAAAGGTTCAGCGATCATTATGTATGCAACACTGCTATTTCCGGCGTCGCTTACACCTCTCCGTTTCTGGTTCTCCTCGAACCACGCCACACTTCTCTTGTCAGACGTCCTCGTAAACGAACACCTGAACTTCTTTCTCTCGCTCTCTTCATCATTTAAATGTACCAGCTTTCTCGACTCGATTCATCTTTTCCTTGTGGAGAATGTTTATTTACTCATCACTTTATTCATTGTTTTTAACATGTATTTCTTTTTCTCCCGGCATTTTATTTTTGCTATCAATAGTTTATATCTCTCATTTATTTTATTAATTTTTATCTCTATCGTATTTCTTGGCCCTTATATATTTTTTATTTTATTTTATTTGTACACTAATTTGTCGTCTTTATTCAGTGCATTTCTTAATTTTGTCTACCTCTTCCTTTCGCCGTTTTATTTTATATATTTTTACTTTCTTTTTTAATTCAATGTATAAATGATTGAATTTAAAGAAAAATGTAAATCACTGGACTTTCTTTTTCTTTGTTTTACACTTTCTTACTTTTCGTCAATTTATACTCTCGCTTTCTTTCGTTTTTGTTTTGTTTTGGAAAATACTTTTCCTTCTACTTTCAATTTTCTATTTTCTTCATTTTATAGATATCGATTTTTTTTTAATTCAATATATTAGACTTCAACACCACTTCAAATAAAAGGTTAGGAAGGAAACATCCCCGTCAGTACTCGAAAGAGGGCTAAAAACTACTGGACTTCAGAAACCTGTTTTCCTAAAAACATTGTTTTAAGGGAAAGATTTTACACATTTCAACAGAAAGCACTACTGGATTCTCAAACAATGAATATCAATTTTTTTTTTATGCCAACTGTTTCCAAATAAGGAAATGGTTAATATTGCCATTAGAGACGAGGTGAACTGATTCTAACACTTTGAGCTTAGCCCAATAGCCAAGGAGTGAAGAAAAATGTTACTTGAGATGCACTGGCTACTCGGTCAATGAATGCCAAATGTTTACATATAATGGTTAATATTAGCATTTGAGATAAGGAGAAAAGATACTACACTTTGACCCTAGCCCAATAGCCAATATTACCATTTCTTTAAATCGATAATTTTCTTATTTCCTAAATTTATTAAATTATTAATAATCTCTCCATTTTTTTCTTTCTTTCATTTATTTTCTTAATTCATTCAATTATTAATTTAGTATTTTTCATTCTCAGTTTCCTTTACTTTTCTTTTTTTTTTCGTTTCGTTTTCTACATTTCCTAATTTTGTACTATTCTGTTTTTTTTTTTTGTTTATTTTTAAATTCTTTTTCTCCAACTTTTATTTCTTCCTTCCAACATTTCATATATTTTCATGTTCTTTCATTCAATATTTTTTATTCCTTTCGTTCTTGATTCATTCAAATAATAATCGTCTCTCTGCTCTATCCATTCATTTTTTGCTTCTCTTTCATTTTTCTTCATTTATTCTTATTCTCTTTATTTCTTTCATATTTTACATTCATTTTAATCTTCCTTTAATATTCTATTTCTTTTATTTTGTATATATTTTCGATTTCTTTCGTTCAGTTTCGTTTATATTTTTTTCTTTCTTTCATTATTTATTTATTTATTTATTTATTTATTCAGGTTTAAATTCATTTATTTTTGTTTCTTTCTTTTCTTCATTCGATATTGTTCTCTACCTTTCATTCTATCTTCATCTATTTTTTATAAAATCATTTATAGTTCCTCCTCCCCTTTTATTTGTTATTTCACTTTGAATCCTTTCTTCATTTTTATTATTATTGTTTATATTTTCTTTTTTTTGTTCATTTTTTCATTAATAATGTCTGTTCTTCACTTTCCTTTTTTATTACTATTTTTCTTTTTTTCTATTCACATTTTTCTTTCCTTTTTCTTTTCTTTTCTTTTGTTTATTCATTGTTCCGTTTTGTCTGTTATTGTCCGTTTGGTTATTTCTTTCTTTATTTCTTTCTTTTCTTTACTTTCTTCATTAATTCTTTTTTTTCTTTTTTCGATTTCTTTTCCTTCGAGATTGTAATTTCTTCTTCTTTTTCTTCTACTTCTTCTATTTCTTCTTTTTCCTTTTACTTCGTCTTCTTGTGTTTCCTCTTCTTCTTCTTATGTTTATCATTTTCATTTCCCTTTACCAATTTTCTTTTTTCGATTATTTATACATTTCCACTTTTTGTATCTTTTTCTTGTTTTCCGCTTTTCTTTCTGTTTCTTCGCATTCTTTTATTCCATTTATTTCTTCTTTTCTTCCTTTCCTTTTTCTATATTTATTTATTCATTGTGTCCCCTAAGAATGCATTCATTTTTTGACTTTATCGTCTGTTTGAATCTTTATAAACATGTATTTCATTTCATTTAGTTTAATCCGTTAATCTTCTTCATAAGTTGATAAACATTTCTTCATTTTAACCATTTATCTGGTTTGCAAGTCAATAAAAACCGCATTTATTGTTATTTTAAGACGGACTACATTTTTTTCTTCAGTTTTCCATCTGCATTTCTTTAAGCGCCTTAATTTTATTTATTTCTCTTTGTTTTTCTTTCTTTCTTTCTTTCTTTCTTTCTTTCTTTCTTTCTTTCTTTTTACTCTTTTCATTTATATTTTCTCCAGTTTTCCATCTTCCGCTTTTATTCTCTTTGTTTTTCTTTTTTCCTTCTTTCACACTTTCTTTCTTTCTTTCTTTTTACTCTTTTACTTTTTACTTCATTGCCATATTCACAACGTTTCGGCCTCTATATCTCTGGGATGAGGTATTATGATTACTTGCATTATTTACATTATTCGGACTGTTATCTTCATATTCATGTGGTGAAACCTAGGTAGGTAGTACCTGGCTCATTATAATTTATTTATTTAACATATATATATATATATATATATATATATATGAGAGAGAGAGAGAGAGAGGGGGGTCAATAAGGTTCGTGTGCACTTTAAAAAATTTATAACTTTATTTGTATTTGTGATAGAAATAATCTGTAAAAAATGTTATAAAGTTTAATGTACCTAGTTTTAAGAATAGCTAAAATAACTAATGTGATTTCAGGCATTACTGTAAATAATTTGGCAAATATTTTCCGTGAAATACAAATTCGTATTACCCTTTGTATTGCTAATGATGGAGGACATGTGGAAACTTAAATAAAATTTTAAGAAAACATTAAAAATATATAGATTTACTACTTTCTAATCCTTTTTACAAATTATTTCTATCGCAAACACAAATAAAGTTAATTTTTCTTTAAAGTGCACACGAAACTGACAGCCCAAAACCAGCACATGAGATTTGATTATAGTGGTGAAAGTTTTGTGCAGAACCATCTAGACTTTTTGACGGGCCGAATACAGAAACTTAGTGCACTACGTGCCACAGGATCCTCAAACGACCCTCCGCAGGTTATGAATTCAGAGTTGTCCTTCTCCTAGACTAGTTGCCAACCAAGGCTATAGTACCCAGTCTGTCTTGCTATTTAGCCATAGCTGGAGGGAGAAGAAGAGGATTCACACCTTTAACAAGGTTGTTATCACGTAAGTGAATGAAATGGTTTCGACTGGAATTTGAACTCGGCTCTCCGATTCCTCAATCCAAGCCACTACCCATTTCTCCGCTACCCATTTCTCCACCGTACCTCATTATTTTTATATATACATATACATATACATATATATACACACATATATAAACGCACACATATATATATATATATGAATATATATATATATATATATATATATATATATATATATATATATATATATATATATATATATATATAGTTATTAAATTAATATTTTTTTTACTGGATGGTCCCTCGGCGTTTTTTTTTTTTTTTTTTGAATTTTTAGTGAGTCTAGTTTGATTGACTATTATAGTAGTCAGTTCAGTCCTGACTGGAAAATAAAGTTCAGCATTAAATAACCTATCAAGAATTGTCAAATCGTCAAACCAACAAATTTTTTACGGGTAGTATGAAGTATATTTTCGCAATCTATTTTGTACGTGCAGGGAAATAATTATTTTCTTTCTTTCAATTTTCTCTACATAAGATTTTTTTTTGTTTTTCAAATTTCGCGTATCTGTCGCCTCAGAGAATCACTGGTCATCGCATCGCAGATTGTCTGCCACGACTGATTTATTAATAACTATATAGGGAGGGTACGATTTGTGGCGGGGGTTACATTTTGTGAATGTTGTTCAAATGTCACTAGCATTATTTAGTAAAAGCTTCGACGCGAAAAAATCAGCGAGTGAGGTGAGGCGATTAACTACATTAAAAAAAAAAATAATAATAATAAAGGAAACACATTGTTCAATAACAGATACGTTGTGTATCCTGGTGATGTTCTTTGCACCCCCGGGGCAGATTACTCCTTTCTCAACCAAACGATGAAGTTCGCTCTGTAATTACGATCAGTCGTCCGTCCGTGATAACATGACAAATTAATTATTTCTTATAGACTTTTGTTCGAAGAGCAGGTGTTTTTAAATCAAACTCTTTCACTACATGTATTTGCATGTAGACATCTATATTTCTCTGATTTCATATATATTTTCATATACGTACAAGCGGCGATGGGTAAATTGTCGCCATTTTATATATTTAATTTCGCATATGCGCGTTGTTCGTTTTTGATCTTGTCGACTGCGCAGTACAGTAGGGTCAGTTGGGCACTGTCTGTTAGATAAACACCACTATAACGCAATACACTCCGCCAGAAATTTAGAAATCACATGCTGTACTGCTTGGCATTCGCGCCGGAAGTTCCAATACGAACATTTCAGATTGTGTGGGTGGCAATCTGAGGGTAGAGCAGAGGATTCGGAAAGTGTTGGTGGTTACGAATATGTTTGGCGTGATCACTAGTGAAGGTGACGTTATGCCTCCATTCATCGTTCCACAGGGCCTCAGACTCAACACGGAGGCCTACATCAAGTGCCTTGACGAGGTAGTGGCTGCTGGAAGAACCCATGCCTGACAACAGGTCTCTGCACCATGCCACACAAGCAGGAGAAGCCATTCATTGCTGTCAAACAATTTCTGCTGCCACATCCCCGCCTTACACCTGGCCATCTAATTCCCCAGACTGCAACCCCCTTGATTATTATGTGTCGGGCACAGATGAGCGAGAGACCACCAAAACTCTTTGTAACACCAAAGATGAACTGAAAGCAAGAATTATGGCAACATTCATCAACTTAAACAAGGAGACCGTCCAGAAAAGATGCAGGAGATTCCGAAGTAATCTGGAGGCCGTGATTGAAGCCAATGGTAATTTTATGCAATAAATTTAATCCTTTGGTGTAATATTATTAAATATATCTATTAAAATGATATATCAGTGTGATTTTCATTTTTGCGTCATTTAAACAAATATTTATCCATCGTACCCTGTAGAGTTATTTTCCAAGCGTAACTTAGATGTGACACAAGGCCGAAAATAGGGGGCACTCAGTAAGAATCAAACTCACTACTCAGTCGTCATTGTTCTAGCGAGACAAGCTTGCTAACCATTACACCGCCTCGAGGTACCTCAAATCGTACCCTGTGTATGTATCCGTCAAAAAGTAAAGCCTATTTTTATTCAATTACATTTGATTTAAGGCGGAAAGAGCACAAGGCAGAGCAAAATTTACGCAAGAAGCTCGAGGATTAAAAATTTATCCCTTGAAATCGTCTGCTTCCTTCTCAATAGCCATGTCCGATTTTTGAAAAAGAATGAAGACGGGACATGTAAGCAACGGGGAAGTATTAAAAATGACAAAAAAAGAACACCTATTTTCAGAATCAGAAAGTGACACTTGAAATTACTTAGACACATAATTAGGAAGGAGGGCTTGGAAAATATAACACTCATAGGGTATGCTGATGAAATAATGAGTACAGGGGACACTGAAAATTTAATTAAATATACATTTTTATTTTTTAAATATTTTTTTCACTCTAAGCAAGGAAATGAAGGAGAATCAAAATACTTTAGAAAGCTCCCAAAATCCCAATCCAAAACAAGAAACAAGTGATAAAACTCAAAAGACCATGGAAGAGTGTGAACTGGGCGTTAGATCGATTTGTCTATTCCTTTTATATGTGTTTATGAAAAATAAACTGAGTGAAAGTGGCTAGACAATATATCCGGTCACAAATTTGGAAAAAGAATAAATTTAAACAAAAATTAAATTATCATAATTCAGAATTACTATTCTTACAATTAACAGTAGAGTGAAATTTGCCACGGAAATTCTCTCTTCTTAGGTCCCTTTGTTTCATTTGGTGAATGCTGCCATAATCCTTGATTTCAGTTCATCTTAGAACAATGAAACTGTGGTCGACGCTGGCAAGACAATGCATCTATGAAAGAAGTTTGAATACTTATACCATTTATGCATTGTCCTCGGTAAAAGAATAAACTGCATCCGGCAGCAAGTCTAAAATTTTAAATGTCAGCGTCCCCTCTCCTTCTTGCGCATGTGTAATCACATCAAAGTAAACATCACTGTAATCTGATGAAATCCTAAACTACTTTCGTAAAATACATCTATTGGATGCTTTACTACACATCAACGGTGATTTTTCTAGCCGAGTTTCATTAAGGGTTTCGGGTCTTTCAACATCATAACCACTCTCCACGGTGACCCAGACGATAATGATTGGGTATTGACTTGTGTACCTATCGTTAGCTACAACTTTTTCCATCTTTCGAAATGCACACCATACGACTCTTCTTGGCAATTTATTGTCCAATCGTGGACGACTTCCTGTTCACCAGCAGTGTGCGCTCTTCCATAAATAAAGGAAGGAAACACAACCACACTTTCTATCTGATCAGGAATATGGCAGCATGCTTGGCTTGAAGTGGTAAGTACAGATTTGATCCCCCCAACCAACGAGACATATATATATATATACACGCACACACAGAGAAACGCACTGAAATATCATATTCTGCTTACACTTATCTCTATTTTCATTCATGTTAGTCATCCGGCGAAGGAAAAGAAAAAAAAAAGAAAAAAAACGTGTTAAAAGAAAAAGGTTTTTCATTTTTCATTGAATTTCTGATATATAAAAAATGTATATCTCTATTCCAATAGTCACAATATACTATGTGTAACAGTAAAAGTGTCCATGGAACATGATCAAGATAGAGGAGTGAGAACTGTGTAACACCAGCCGAGATATGGCAACAATACTCCATATTTGGTCTGATCTGGCTCTTACAAATTTAGAGGAGGGGGAGTCTGAGACTTAATGGAGCCGTAGATGAAAATGATCAAGGTAGGAACAGTAGAAGTCAGTTACTTAGTAGAATGGTACAGCATTTTAGGGATTGATGTATATATATATATATATATATATATATATATATATATATATATATATATATATATATATATATATAAGTTATGAAGAACTTGGTAATCCGCATGGGTAATGAGAGCTCAATGTAAATCCAGAGCTAATATTTAAAAGAAAACAGACCACTTTAAGTTAACATTATAATAATTTATTTCACCAGAGTCCTTTTAAAGGACGCCGGATCATCAGATAGCACTTAAAGATATATATATATATATACTATCATCAGATAACACACACAAACACACACACACACACACACACATATATATATATATATATATATATATATATATAATGTGTGTGTGTGTGTGTACCGGGGGTAACATCAAAATTCTCCAAGTGAAAGATTAAGCTTAGACCTGTTGCATCTTGGAAAGGATTAAAGATATCTTAGTGGAATTCTCCGATGTTTTTATAAGACTATTGAACTCTACATAGAGCAATAAGAATGTATAATGCCTCTTTAATCTTAACAAAAGAATCGTGATAAAAGCGATCATAAGCGACAAAATGACCTGATCATCATTAATTAATCATATCTAAATATCGGACGATCATATAAATCATATCTAAGTATCGGACGATCATGATGAACTGAAATAAATTTATATATATATATATATATATATATATATATATATATATATATATGCATTTTTATAAGTGTCTTTTTAACATTATGAAGTTCTTTGAGAAAGAGTAGTCGAGAAGAAGAAATCTGATGTGCTCTTTTTGTTATTCCTGCTATTTTGTACTTTGTACCTAAGTGGACATTCGCTTTTGAAGTTAAGGTAGCACGAGGTTTTGCTACTTGTTTTTTATATAATGATGTAATGAAAATATTATTGCTGTATTTTACGAGAATCATCCTTGATAATGGCTAAAGGTATAGCCGAAAGTGCTCGGAAATATAAATCATTTGAACAGTTTTTATACACTCTTTGTCCAGAAAAGAAACCTCTTCCAACACATGAAAAATTGAATAAAATGTTTAGCCGAACTACATTGTCTGTCGTTTTAACGAAACATGCATAAACGAAAAGATTGCTGCATATATATATATATATATATATATATATATATATATATATATATATATATATATATATATATGTATATATATATATATATATATATTTTTCAGGATCATTTTCCATCTTATTCAAGATGATCTTCGTCCTCTCTAATAACCTAACTTTCTGCTTTCTGTCCTGGAGGAACACGGTACATCACACGTTTCCTGTACGATTTTATTTTCAAGACTTTTTTTTACTGCTCCTTGGAGTGTCATAGCTGA
>CAHIKZ030005552.1:2197500-2265000 GCA_903632075.3 Acanthosepion pharaonis
ATCAATAGTTTGAACAATGTTAGTACGCTCAAATCCTCCGCCACGATGACTTGTGACTTCGTGCTAAGACAACAATCGACATCCACCGAGCTGTTTTGCTTACCTAATTTCCCTATCAAGTCTTGCGTAAGTACGTGGTAATATTTCAGGCAGTTGCCCAACAAAACCACACGATGGCATTGTCTCCTCAGGCTGATATCAACATCATCTCACTGACAAATGGTCAGATTCGATCTTTGATATCTCAGATTGCTAATATTTTAACCACATGTCTATAGACGCATTAGTTATACAAGACTATACTATATATATATATATATATATATATATATATATATATATATATATATATATATATATATATATATATATATATATATAGTGTTAACTCTATTAACGATGAAAATATTTTCAGCTGTATATACACATATATAAGATGACAACTGGAAAAAAAATCTTAGTTTTTGTCGACGCGTTTCGTCTTCCGACTTTTTCAAGGCAAAAATGAAATAGAAATGTTTTTGTTGTTATAGCTACATTACAAAATCCAAATTTAAAAAAGAGTGACGCTTCATTATACTAAGAGTTTTTTTTTTCTTTTTCTTTCCATGTCGACAATATAGTTAAATTCCCAGATCAATTCTGCGGACAAGACAAATCGGTATAAAATGACAACTGGAAAAGAAAAGTCAAAAAGAAAGTTGAAAAAATCGGAAGACGAAACGCGTCGGCAGAAAAAGAAGAATTTTTTTTTTCCATTTGTCATCTTATACCAATTTGTCTTGTCCACAGAATTGATCTGGGAATTTAACTACGTATACACATGTGATTAAACGTTATTGTTTCTAACCTTTAAATATATATAAACAATAAATATATTAAAATAACTGTCGGACTTAGTCCATTTCATAATATATGAATATATATGAAGAAATTCTGGACAATGGTTTACGTGTGTTTTCCTGCGACATGTTAGGCGTGACTCCTGCTTATTTCTCGTCACTTCGGCCATATTGTTTTAATTGATTGAATAAGTGATCAAGTTTTAAATTAAATTCCAATTTCTTTGACAAATAATTTTCAACACTTTTTTACAATGGCGAAATTCAATTATTTTTTTTATTTATTTTTCAGCTACCTTTATAATTAAAATCGAAGGTTTATTTTTTTAAAAATCGGCGTAAAAAATAAAACTATAAATAAATAACGGCGTAAGAAATTAAAACTATAAATAAATAACGGCGTAAAAAATAAAATTATAAATAGCTAATAATACCTACAAAATGTTTACAAGCGTTTACAGATCCTTTTCTAAAAAAAAGTGATTAAATTATATGTCTATATTTCAGAGATGAAGTATCATGTATAAGCAACCAAAAGTGTAAGTTAAAACCTGGTTAAGGCGGTCGAAATTTTAGAAATATTTTTTTAACAGGATATAACTGAAAATTAACATAATTAGACATGGCTTTAAAAATGAGTTGTGGAACTAGAACAGTCTACACCAGTGAGCGAAATAAAGGGTTCAGTTGGACATCCCAACCACCTGAAGATATTGTGATGAATATGGCGACAAAAATGAGGAGAGTAGTCCGAATAATGTAGTGTGATTAAATTAATTCACATTTTCAGTAAAAATAAGTAAAGCATAAAGAACAATTAATACACAAAACAGAATCTGTCTTTGAGAATTAAAATGGGGTTTAAAATTCGAAACAACAATGTATGCAAAAAGACCAGGGCTAGTCTTCACGAATAAATACGTAATTAAAAAAAGCCTTCAAAATCTATGAGTCTTAATGTAACATAAAAACTTTGATCAAATATATAAATACTTGGGATATTGGGAACTATTCTTAAAATGAACCGGAGAATAATTTTGCATCAAAGTACCAAGCAATATTTGGCTCATGTGCCGCATTCCAGAAAATGTCTTAACAGTATTTATATGAAAATCACTGATGTAAGAAAAAGGATTATTTTGCATTAAACCTCAGCTGATTTGGCTAGCAGAACATTCCAGGGTGACACAATGCAAACAATGATTGACAACCAGAACTTACAATAGAAATAACAAAAGAACACATGCATAGATCCAAAAGAGATGTCAAATATACGAGACAAACAAATCCAGATCCAAAAGATTAAAAGTAAAATATTCCGTGGTTGGTTACGCAGAGGACATTTGAAAAGAGAAACTTGGTGTCCGTTCGCAGCAGAGATGTACAACTGCGTTAGAACAAAACATATTCAAACCAACGCAGATTGAGCACAGCGCATTTGTAAATATCAAGTCTGAATGGGGAATAATGAAACTGATTCACGTAAAAATAAACTCGACTGGGTAGGACCGGTCGCACACTACTAACTGTGCAATCAACTCGGATTTGTGCCTAATCAAGTTATTTCGCCGAGAATGCATTTTTTGAATTTACAGTTCAAGCTGATTATTAAAAATCGTATAAATAGGTTTGAGTAGTTGCGAAGAAAAGTAAACAAAATTAAAACGAAAGGAATACTAATCAGAAACTAATTATGGCCTATGACATAGGTACATATCTTTAATTAGCCTACTTAATAAAAGAGTAAAATTCAAATGAAACTTTAAAAATCAAATCAATGGCAATTATTTGCAAAATAAGTTCCCATTTCATCCAGCCTGCAGATCATGTTAAATTGTCATGAAATAATAATTCTTTCAGTGTTTTTGTTTTAATATAATGTACAAAAAGAGCAAAACACATTTTTGTTTATCTACCTTTGAAGACTGCCACTTTTCCTAATCCAGTTAAAATTTTCAACTTACAATTCGTCGACATTCTAAAGGAGAACTACAAAATGAGTAAGTTAAGTGCATTAACCAATGCTTCACAGATAAAGGATACTCTTACTATGGCAGATGTTCAGATGAGTTAAATTCCTAAGAACTACTAGTTCAGACCTTCACAGCTACGACCCGCCATGTTCACGATGGAAAACCACCCACTTCACGTTCCTTTGATAAGGAGTAAGTTCTACCAAAGAACTATTTTGTGGAACAGACTCCCGAGAGTATGCTTCCCTAACAACTACACTCTTGATCACTTCTGGGTTAACTGATATCTATCCTAAACATTCTTATAATGTACACTTCTTAATTCCTCCCACCCTTCCATTCAAACAATTTTGCTCAGTACTTCTCATAGTAATTGATCTTATCAGCTTTCCTCTTTGCTGCTTTGATTTTATGAATTTAAGCACGGCACAGGATTGGAAGATAGGTTACATCATTTTATAATTGAAAGATACCAACCGTAATTTCTATGCTGACAGTTTCTTCTCTCGCAATTCTCGCTCATAGAACTCTCTTCCGGCGTCTTGCTTTCCAATCAACTTTGATCTTCAAATTTAAACGCAATGTCAATACTTATCTTCTTTCGCCTTAAGACCTTGTCTTTTATCGTCCTCTCTCCTTAATAATGTTTTTTTTTTCATCAGATTCTTTCATACTCAGTAACCTCTTGAGTCTTACAGGTTTTATCGTTTTTCTTAGAGTGAAATGATTAAAATAAACTGTTACCGTCATTGAGTGAACATAGAAAAAGAAATTTCAGCATTTACCATAATAAAAAGATTAACTCTGCAAAATTCTCATATTGATTGGACTTATGTGAAGAACATTTACACGAAATATCGATAATAATAAAAACAAATTCCAGTAATATTTTGACCAAAATAAGAAAAAATAACTTTTTTATCTAACATTGAAGACCCCGGCTTTAGATGATCCAATTAAAAGTGATGCACTGGCTGTCTAATTATATTATCAAATACAAAGAGAAAAAGTAAAAAGATGATATGCTGTTTTAAAAAGATGATATTCTGTTTTAAAAAGGTGATATTTTGTTTTAAAAAGATGATATTCTTTTTTAAAAAGATGATATTCTGTTTTAAGAAGATGATATTCAGTTTTGCAAAAGATGATATTTTGTTTTAAAAAGGTCATTTTCTGTTTTAAAAAGGTGATATTTTTTTAAAAAGATGACATTTTTTTAAAAAAAGATGATAATCTGTTTTAAAAAGATGATATTCTGTTTTGCAAAAGATGATATTCTGTTTTAAAAAGATGGCATTCGTTTTTAAAAAGATGATATTCTGTTTTATTTGTGTGAGGATACGTTTTCGCAGATAATACTTTCGAAATCTACATATTCATTGGACACTTGATGAATTACACGCAATTTTCATAAGAAGCTTATATGTTTATTTTCTTTAGCGTTATGTATTAAAAAAAGTCATTGAAGACCGACATCCTTCACATAATCGAATTAAAAATTGCTGTCCAATGACATGTTGAAAGATAAACACAACAATGTCATTTCACAAATGTCAAAATTCTACTTAAGATTACTTTATTGGACCATTAATTTCAGCATTTGACACAAAATATTTTGGTGACAAAATAAAACAAAGAAAAAGTGACTTTTATAAATGTCGTCAAAATTAATTATTACTTTAAATTCCTCTATTCGACAAATAATTTCAGAATTTGTCACAAAATATTTTAGGGAGAATAGATTTTCAAAAATGACGAAATTATGCTTATAGGTTTATCTTAACAGACTGTCATTTACAGACAATTTGGATGCTAAAAGACACAAAATTGAAACTACATTTTGATTTAGCTTTATCTGCGAAAAACCTACTTCATTATCATTCATTTTCATTAGATAACTCCACGAAATCGCTAAAAAAAATAGCATAGCATGATGAAAAAGACGCTAAACTTGACGAAAACAAAATTTTATCGTCTAAATGTTTATGTTATTATAAAGAGGAAAGACCAAAATTTTTATTAATTATTTTTTAAAATTTTTCTTTCTTTTTAGAACATTCTAAATTTTGATTAAAAAATTTTGAATTAAAAAACCAATTTTTGTTTTTTTTTTTTTTTTTTTTGTATGACACATTAATTTGGAAAATCTTGCAAAAATAAAAATAGTCAGATGTTAATGAAACTTTCAGAAACTATTCACAGATGATCGAAATTATTATCAATATTTTTTTTTATTAAAGTCATGGCAGAAATATTTTTTATATTTATTAAACCCCACCATAAATAATTTTATGAAAACGCTAAAAATTTGATTGAGTCTAGTTTAATGATTACAATAGTTAAAAGCACAAAGCTTTGAGGAATGCAAATCATGTTTTCTTTGTTTTTAATTGGACCACCTACCTGAAAATCAGCGTTGAATTGTAATATACAAAACTCAATAAAACAAATATATTATTTAATTTCAAATGCTTTTATTTGCTTTCAGTTGATTTTATGAATATGGACAATATTTTCTGAAGCAACAAATTTTTTCGATGAATAATGAATTTTTATTACAATTATTTGTTATTTCTTAAATTATAATAGATTTTTACATTTAAGTTGTTAAAATATTATAAAATTAGTTAAAAGCCACATCACGTTTCCTAAGTGTCCTCATGAGATAGATCTTTTTTTATCGCGTTGTAAATTGTATCGTTTTGACTAATCAAAAAATCCGCAGTAATTAAGAAATGTAATTTTGTGTTATAAAAAATCGTTAAAATGGCTGTAATTAAAAAGTACGGAAGGTCACAAGCAATAAAACGTCACGGGGCTTGAGTGTAAGCGTTCTCCGCTCAACGTCGATTACATTATTGCAAATTCTTCGTGCGAAACACAGGCTGCGCATTTTGCATTCGCGTTTTTTACTCATGAAAAAAAATTTCAACATCATCCTAAGCCATTTTCACCATCAACATTACTACATTTTTAAAAGTACCATTTATTTCATTTACATATTTCATTGCAATTTCAATTTTTTTAAAGTTGTTTTACAGTTTTCAGTAAGTCGTCTTTATTTCAATATTATGTGAATTTCTTATTTCAAACAAACCGTATTCGGTTTTATCCTTAAATTTTGTTGACATCACCCTACTCAAAAGGTGTTAAAAAACAAAAATACATCAAGCCATTGTTCAAACATAGATTTTTAAAAAAAAATTGGATTTTTTACAAGGAGATTACAGCTAGGTTTTGTCGGCTGGCTGGCCTTTGACCCAGCAATGTCAAAATCAATTTTGGCTTAATTTCAACACTGTTTTCCTTATCGCTGATTTAAAAAAAATTAAAAAAAAAACATATGAAAAAATCCTGGTTTTCAGTGTTATTTTTTTCATATTTTATCCCCAGAAATTTTTTATAATCATTTACACCAACCAATTTCACTTAGAAATGAAAGAGCATTCTTTTCTTTCAGGAAATACCTAGTTTCATGGGGTGCAGATCAAAAGTTTCCTTGATATTTTGTTCAGATGATGACAAAAATCATTTTTCAATATTTTTTTTCAGTTCAAATTGCCTGTAATGTAACAAAATAACTTTTGAAAAGTTTGTGATGATTTTTGCTTGGGATAGAAATGTTTTATCATAGCAGATCTGTATTGACTTTAGGGGCTATAGTTGCCCTCAAAAAGCTGTGCTGCACTTGTATTTTAATTTATTTATAGTATTTATAATTTCTACAGATAGTATCAACAAACTTATGGTGTAAGCTATAGTAATAAAAAAAAGAAATTGGAATGCTGAAAGATTTTTTTTTACTTTAATAATTACGAGGTACTACATAAGCTGGTTCATGTAAAAAAAAACGTTACTTCAATTATGTCCTTCCATACGATAACTCGAATCTCACGTTAGCTGTCGATATATGATGACAGCAATCATTCATCATTTGTCAACAGCGAACGATGTTAAGATCGCCTCCTTTTTATTTTAAACAAAATGTTTCTTCGAAGTAAGCAAAAGTTTTTTTTTCAAAATATATTAAATAATCTTTAAATTTGCTAATTTTCATCAAATAAATTTTGAAAAACGTATAATTGATTTTTGGAAGAATTTTAAACTAGGATTTTAACTTAGTTTACAAAATTTTTTTAAAAATTGGCTGATATCGAGTTTTTATTTAGTAATTTCGCTGACAAAAGAAATAATATATATATATATATATATATATATATATATATATATATATATATATATATATATATAACAGATAAAAAATTTTTCATCAAACTTAAGGCCGTTCTTTTCATGGTATGCTCTTTTTATTGATTTTCCTGGAGTTACTTAACTTTCATACTCTGTTTTAAAATCTTTTACTCAAGTTCAGTATTTGCCATTATTTATTTATTTGGGGAGGCCTTCTAAAAGATGATACCTGTTTAGATCTGCATATGTGCAGATTTTAATTGGCCAACATTTATACATAATATTAGTAAAACGTATAAATGTTTCTTTTAATATTATGCAAAAAAAATAGAAAAGATCTTAGTCACTGAAACTTCAGAGAAGCCAATTGGAAATGATTTGCCTGCTGCCCAATGATATGTTGAAAATAAAAACAAAGTCAAATTGACTTTTACAAATATCGCCAAAATTAATTATATTCTACAGTAAATAAGACCATTAATTTCAAAATTTGGCACAAATATATTGACGAGAAAAGATTTTCATAACAAAATCATTTTGATCTTTCTACCAATCCCCAGAGGTTGGGAGAGGCGGACCGCCTAATTTTGGAATCACTGGTTTAAACTGACCAACGTTTACAGTTGGATTTGATTCAACAATTACTTTCAGCATTTTACGCAAAATGTTTTTGTTAGAAAATATTCTCAAAAGTGAAGGCTATACGCATATAGTTTAGTCTTAACAGACTAATAATTAGTCAAATTTGATGATAAAAGTCACAAAATACAAACGAAATCTGTCTATATTTCCTAAGATGAGGTATTGTAATTATCTACACTATTTTCATTTTCTTTGATAACTATTTGCATTATTTAAAAGCGTTGTTTACAATAATTCAGTGACTTGAGTTCAGTACCTAGTCACAGCAGAGGTGAACAGAAACTTGGAGGGTTGAGTTACTAAACAGAAAATAACTTAAACTGAGAAAAAGAATGGCAAGTGGAACTAGAACAATTTATCCCAATGAATGTTATGGGAACTTACCCATAATAATAATGGACTATTCCTGACATTATAAATACTGCGCCTCTCAAGAGGTATGAGCATAGATTGTAAGACGAGGAGAGATAATTGAGAGCATATTGTAAGGACATTCGAATAGTGATACTTGTTGAGACAACATAGTTCACTCTAACCAAATCTGATAGTCATTACTAATACTTCTACTTCTTTGTACTATATTCCTGTTGTAAGATATCTTTGTATTGCATACCTGTGTTCGTGTTATTCTTTCATTGGTTCTAACCTTGGACCATCACCGTGGTACAAGAAACTTGGACCATAACAGTGGACGAAATAAAGAGTTCAGTTCGAAATTCCAACTTATGTCACCTGCAGAAGGCCGCAGCGTACAACGGCCAGAATGTCGTGAATATGGCAATAAAGATGAGCGTCCGAACAATATAAATCTAAACTAAATATTGTCGTACTTCCTTGTGCAAATTAATTGAAACAAAACGAATAATTCCGTTATTATTTACTTTTTTCGTATTTTTCCAATGAGACATAACCCAGTGCACATTTTAGTATTTTGTATGCCCATTCCACGAAGTCGTTCCTTGCAGATTGACCACAGATTCTCGATTGGATTTAAATCAGGAGAGTTTCCGGGCCAATCTATATTACTTTGATTTGCTCACTGGCTAGACTTCCCAGTGTGTTCCTGCAGCGTTACAATTTTCGTACGCTTCCTTGGAGTAACGTCCATCGCAGACAATGACAGTAGGACAACTAATCGACAGTCGAGACAATAGAGTCTAGTTCGTGGTGAAAATCTGATGCAATCACGGATTACGCAATATTTTTCAAGGGCAAACAAATTTCATCATACACCTTGAAAATAGATTCATATTACTGCACACCACAGCAAACGGCCTAATCTGAGGAGAAAAATAGAAATCGATTACACCCTGTCACTTCAGTGAGTCTAAAACTTACCGCATGGTGAAAGAAAGGAAACTAAAGTAGTAGTTTCAATTAATTTGCACAAGTGTGTTTCGAGCTGGGGAAAAATCGCCATTATCATTCGCTTTCCTTCCTTCCTCAATTGCAATGTGTGATGCACGCTTGGGTGATCATGTCTCTTTTCGATTCGTGATTGACTCGGCAGGTAGAATTCCCACTCTAGGCTTCCGACCAAAATATATTGGACCCAGTCTGTTCTGATATTTAACCTATAGCATGGAGGAGAAGAGTCGGATACAGGCCTTTCTCATGGGTATTTGCTTGTAATTGTATATAACGAACTCGACTGGGATTTGAACTCGACTATCCGAATTCTCCTTCCCAGCATTTACCAGCCGCACATTCAAGCTTACAGCACCTGATATTCTCATGTAGTCTACCACGTAGGTACTGACCAGGTTCAACGTTGCTTAAAGTCGGGGATCAGACAAGAATTGGAGTTTCACTGCCTTATGGCCGTCATCCCCATCATTAACACTACTGTTAAAAAGAATTGTATTAGAGTTTTTTATTATTTGTAATGGAAAATATTATTTAATATGAAATGATATTAAAAAAAAGAAAGAAAGCAATATTTTGCTTTCTTTCTTTTTTCGACAGAAAAATGAAAGAAAGAAAAAGGGAGAAAGAAAGAAAATGAGCGAGAAAGAAAGAAAAAAAGCAAGAAAGAAAAAAGGTACAACAGAGGGTCAAATAAAAGCTAATAGTCATTTATTTTTATTACAGATAAATACTAATGTTTAACTTTATGCATTCATGAGGGAGATATCCAAGGCCAATTAAAAAAGCAATCAAAGAGTACATACTTCCGCCATCCACATTGTCGCTACAAACTGACAATCAGTTTACAGATCTCAGACTATTATGTGACTAAAGATTGTAATAAATTGGCATCGGATATTTAAAGTTATATTCCATTCACATTCCAACTACTAAAAAGAATTGTATTACAGTTCATAATAATTCATAAGGGAAAATATTATTTAATATAGTTTAAATTAAATTATATTAATTTGATTATAATTACAGTTATGTTCTTTCGTTTCATATACTGAGTGTATCAGCAAACTTGTCCGAATCGTATAACTGCAAAATTGTCCAATTGTTTATATTAAGTTATGAACCGTTGTATCTTAGAAAAGATTAAAGATATCTTACTGGAATTCTCTGCGGTTTTCACAACACTATTGAACTCTACTTTGAACAATAAGAATGTATTTAGCTCTAAGTTGAAATAATGATCCCTCTTGCTATTGTGACCCCCTGATCTATTTACCTCTCAACTGTTCCCTCTTTTTAAAACTTATTCCCCATTCTCTTGATGGTTCTTGAATGAACCTTGCAGACAGAAGCCAGATTATGAATGTTGGTACAATTACTGAACAGCTGAATGATCTTTTCCTCTCACCATTGCTCAGTTGGGAAGACAGTGGCGTTAACATAAAACGATTTTAAGCTGTTCTCTTTCTAGCTGAATAACTCAAAGGGTTTTTCAGTGATTCTTATAAATGGTGTGAAGATGGCTGAACGTCTTATCTAAAAACCTGGAATAAAGAAAGTCAATTAATTTCGTGGTATTTTAGATTTTGTGAGATGGACAAGTATCCATTGTTGTTAAACGATTTGGACAATTTTGCTGCTACTCCCAGTGTATATATATATATATATATATACGGATAGAAATGTAAAAGGAAGGTTGCAAACAGCCGAGCCTAAAAGGTATAGACAACAAAAAAGTGCACGAAATACAAATATATTCGCCTTTGTGTTTGTCGGGGCTTCTTCCATAAAAAAGAAAATGTTTGACAGTCGAAGATCTAAAGATTAAAACTAGGAAACATGTGGATTTTGCAAGTGTGATGTGTTCAAATTCTGGCTTAGGTAGTTTGATCTCATTTCGTCATGATATTTTGTTTCAGTCTACCTCTCAGTCTAGATAAAGTATATTACAATCTGCCGCATGTTTATTGCAGAAGAGTGGCTACTGCCATGTTGCCCATATTGCTCCGATTAATGCTGTATATGAAACATTATGGTAAACCGACTATCTACTATGTCAAGAAGTAATTGGATTAAGATGAAGATGAAATCAATAGCCATGGTTATTGTGGTGAATGGACAGTATCAGGATTTTGAACTCAAAGTAATATTTCACAAAATATTTAATTGACAGTATGGTTTGAAGACGATATTAAATTCATTTTATAAGCGTAATCGTAGCAGTTCCAACCTCTGCATTTTCATTTTCTTTATCATCATTAGTATTAAATAGGAATTCAAGTCATTTGCACATATTATAGTGGATCACCGTTCCTACCCAGCCGAGACGACACGCTCCAAAAGTAATGCTTTCTATTTATTATTCATTTTATTTCCTTTTTTTAAATAAAATCTACAGCATATGAGTCAGAAGAATCACTCAATGAAGAGAGTTACTGAATGCGTTATATGGAAGTGTTCGTGTAGAAAATGAAATCTTGACCCCAAAGACCGTGGATAAGGGTGGTACTATATTATTTTGTCTTTCAAGTTGTAGGATTATTTGTTCATTTTCAACTTTGTTGATATGGGTCTAATAGAAAATCGACACCATTATCAGTCTCGCACCAACCCACTCGGGAAAAGAAAAAAAAGGACAAAAATGATTTGCTCAATTCTGAAAAGAAATATTAAAATCTGATTCGAGAAAAGATTGATCCTCGCAAGTTTGCTTCGTATATTGACAAAAATTCCACATGTGTTTGTTATTTACACGCTGGTTTCATTTGATGAATTTAATTAAGTTTAATTTTCTTGTTTCCCCAGAAATTGAGCCTCGTTACGGGCGAAAATCTATTTGCTATATTCCAATCAATCTCACCATTTTTATACAGTGTGTTCCAGCATTATATACAAATTTTCATGTGGTTTTAAAATGTATGCAAATTTTCGTGTGCTTTTAAAAGTCTTCAGTGAATTGAGTCCAGTACGTTCCAACAATATATGCATATCGATATAATAATAATAATAATAATAATAATAATAATAATAATAATAAAGTGTGTGGTATTATAACTCTTATTTTTTTTAATCAATGTCATTTCATGCAAGGCAATAAAGCCACTAAGACACAAGGTGTTACAAGATGTGGAAGAATTAGAAACAGATACACTAATAATGAGCGGGAAGAGGAAAACGTAATCAGGACAGCAGATAGCGATTGACACTGTATTTAAATTTTTGCAAATTAAAGTTGGCTGGAAAGCATGGAGACGCAAGGAGTTTCACAAGCGATAAGTGCGAGAAAAGAAACTGTTAGCATAGAATTTACAGTTACATCCTAGCCAGCTCACTGAGAATTGATGAGATCTTGACCCCAGTCTAGTACTTCGCTTACATTAAAAATTAAAGATGAAACCTAGGCACCATAGCGAAGTGCTTATCCGAAGGATTACCATGAAAGTATTTATAGAAAACGCACAGACAGGCAACTTTACGGTAGTGGGAAAAATAACTGACCCGAAGTGCCAGATCAGGACCAATAATATTGCTGATTCTTCTTTGGATTTTATCAAGAAGCTCTAGATAAATAACGAGAGCCCCAAGCCATATTTGCAGCAATATTCTAATCATGGACGAATGGTAGACGTATAGATATGTAAGATAGATTCTGGAAAGAAAAAATGTCTCACACGACACAATAAACTAACTTTCTTAACAACTGACCTAGCAATGGATTCAATATAGTCATTCCACTTCATGTGAACTGAGAACGTTAGCCTGAGAAGGTGCAACGAATCACTTTTGGGGGGTTAGCATCAGCCGTGTTCATAGAAGGCAGGGAGAGTTCTCTTAGATGATTAATGGAGAGAAGTTTCGTTTTGGAGGCGTTAAAATTAACAAGACAACCTTTGACCCAAATTGGTGTGAAAGTCTACCGAGGAAGTATTTATAACCCCCAAAATGTTTTACACGTAACAATATAGCAATTACACAAATGTAGGAAATGTCAGGATATATTTAATTCATAAAATAGCTTAAAGTAAATCCAGGTCTTGATGAGGAAACCGTACCCTTTCTTTAACACTAAAGACTGATATTAAAAGTTAACTTTTTCAGTACAAAGATAAGAAAAGTGATTCTTGTCAGGGATTGTTACCCTAGTCATAGGAAAAGTGAACAGAGAGCATTGAAAGTACGGATTTTTAAAGAGGTCCGTCAAGTACACTGCTACTACGTGTCTCCTCTACAGCCAAACCAGGTTCTATTACGACCAAAGTCTGCTGAAAATATGCCTCATATTTATAATGACTTCCTGAGTCTGTCATTTAGACATGACACTAGAAGAAAACAATGTCCTTCAAAGGAAAATGGTAGGTAATATTAGCCGTTTCCTTATACGGAAATATGTGGCATTCGTTAACCGAGCAGCCAGTGGTACTCGAATAAAGTTTTTCTTCACTCTTTGGCCATTGGGCTAAGATCAAAGTGTAGAATCTGTTCATCTCGTCTCTAATGGTAATATTAGCCATTTCCTTATATGGAATTATTTGGCATTCCTTGGCCGAGCACCCAGTGCTACTCGAGTAACATTTTTCTTCACTCCTTGGCCATTGCTCTAGAAGCAAAGTGTAGTATCTGTTCCACTATAATGGCAATCTTAGCCATTTCCTTATATGGAATCATTTGGCATTGCAGAAGGCTGGTTTAAAATGGGGAGTGGAAGCTCGTGCAAAAGGGTGAAGTCCAAAAATTTTCCTTTCTCCGCAACCAACCTCACGCTGGCGTCAATATTCCACCGGACATCCCTATTTGCTACAATGAGGGAGGTGTTGCTGCAGGGTTGGAAACTCCGGGGATCAGCATCCCTTATTAATTTGTTGTTTTCTGTCTGAATATAGAAACATAATTCAGAGATAAAATGTAGTTTGTTTGTCCGAAGACAGATACTACACGTATTTATTTTCGGGAAGGATGTGACCTCAGGTCAATTAAATGTGTAGTATACGATCGTATGGACCCGGGCCAGGTCCAAAAATAGCTCAGCCCCAGCAATCGTCTGTTGCACTGACAACGGCATTACCACTGCTCCCCGTCCCTCGTCTTTAGTACAATGAGTGAAGTACTGACGCGGTCAGCTGTTCCTGGAGCACCGGTCACCTCTCAATAATATGTTCAGTTACGATCTGCCCGATGTCAAAGACTGTGTTGCACTCTGTCCATAGACAGAAACACAATTGAGAGACAAAATGTCGTTTGGCAGCTACTATATTTTGATTCCAGCTCGACGGCCAAATTTTATAAATTCCAATTCACATTAACACCATCTGTTTGGTCAATAAGTGTCGAATGTTCTCTGTATGGAAAAACGGCTTCTCTTTTCATTACCATTCCTCGCCGGCGTCATTAATTTTCAAATATTCGTCATTCCAAGCGAACATGTGACACATGTAGACTGCATCGATTGAAAACTACCAAAAACATGACTTATATAAATAAGAACCTGCCGAAGTGAATGAATTACCGATTGCCGTTTGGGAGTGTCATATTCACGAAAGGCAAGCCGCCGATCTGCGCTTGTGTCAAATGATCTCTTTCGATTGGCCGTCCAGCTTTGGTTCTCACTGACCAGCTAGTTATCTACTTGCTAATGAAAGATTCATGCAAAATGCCATTCTTCATATTCCGTGTCGTTGATCGGTCTGTTTCGGTCTTCCGTAGTGTTAAACGCTGTCATCAATCTATCATCTCGTCGAATTGCCTTGCGTCACCGCCCAACACTTGTCACCCTTACACTCCTCACAATTACTCTCCACTGTTTTTAAGTATTGCAATCCTCTCTTCTTATCTAATCTCTTTCTTTCTTTAAGGATTGTTGCTCAGCTTAGTCTAGTGTGGCACAAGGATATTTAATCTAGATTCGTCTGTGAAACTATTAGTTCGTTCAAAAATTAATGTCTGATTTTATAATCAACTTTAATCTCTGAATGAATGTATTTAAAAAGTGTTTAAATAAATTTATATAGAAACACTGAACAACTTTAAATTTCTATCGTCGATTTACGATTGTATATATCTCTTCTCTTCATTAAAGATTGGAATGCAATTTTTGCATCATTTTTGCAATAGAATATCTTTGAGCTTAAAAGATTGTCAAGATGCTTAAAAAGTGGTAGTCGGTGGGCAAGAGATGAAGGAAATATGGTGAGCGTGGCGCGAGAAAATGAGCTATGAAGAAAAATTTTAAAAATAGAATGAGATATGGTGAATAAAAAAACCTTTTCTCTATATTTTTATTCTCTGGAAAATCAATAATAAAAGTAAAACTTGTAAGATTTATAAACGTTTCCTATTTGTTCTTTAACCTATCGCAAAAAAATATATATATATATATATATATATATATATATGTGTGTGTGTGTGTGTGTATGTTTGTGTGATAGAAAATTTTTAGGCGGATTTGAATAATCCTATTAAAATAATTCATCGAGTCTAAATAATCTTCCACATACTGCACTGGACGGGCGTCTCGCCTTATTTAGGCGCGCATGCGCTACCGAGATTTGAACCCGGACCGCTACGATAAGCCGCAAGTGTCATACACACATGACTAACAGGCTTTGATGACAAAGTGCGCTCTAATTTAACTCCATATTTTTTTTTAGGGGTAGAATAAAAGGGTGGTAAAATTTAAATAATGGAATCATTTTATTTTTCATCAACCTGTCTTTTCTCGTGACTAAAAGCGAAAGCAAAGGAAAATGATTGACTTAAAAAAGAAGTCGTTAACATTTATAAGAATGGGTAAAAAGTAAAAGATTTGTGTTTTTATCTACGCGTCTTCTGTTTTCACACACACACACATATATATATATATCGATTTACTAAGGATAGGTTAGATGTGGCAAAAGGCCGAAAATGTGGAAAACATTGCAAGAATCGAATTCACTTTACAGTTGTAACTGATCTAACATTACACCATGTCGATGAGCCCAAAAATATATATGTATGTGTGTGTTGGGGAGGGAAGTTGGAGGGTGTGTGGGTGGTGTAATGGTTGACGAATCGGATAATTTGAAATCGGAGATCCGTGTTCTATTTCCAGGCCTCTTCGTTATATTCACTTACGGTCAAACGCATTTACGAAATGTATGATTCTACCTGCTCGCCCCCAGCTACGAGTTAAATAATTAGTAGGACTTATATCAGTAAATCACTATTATCTTCCAGAAATTCTTAAAATGCTTGCTTTAAATAAGCTTGAAAATGTTGGTAAACCTTTAAAAAAAAAAAGAAAAAAAGAAACAATTAAGTAATGTAACATGTTATTTCACAAAAATCAACTGCGTAAATCCAACAAATTTATTTTCCAAACTGCAGTTTAATTCTTTTTACATAATGTAGAAAGATTTCTAGCTGATTTTTTTCTTTCCTAGACATTGCTTTTCTCATTTTTATATCTTCTTTCTCTGAAGACGATGCGAGAAAAAACACCGAAATATTAATAAAAAATAGTTTGAAAGTTTTGGTTATCGACGAGGGAATATATATATATAAGCATTATTTTTGTATGCTTTGTAAATTATATTGGTAGTCACTCAATAATGACTGCAGTCAGTAGCCTGACACCACTATTTATACACCTAATGGAAAATATATATTCATAAGTCTTGAGTGTCAAGTTCAATCCTCGGTGTCGGTAGTTACTGATTTTCTTCCTATATGACATTATGTTTGTGCTTTTATATATTACTATGTTAAATATATGGACGGTGTCCTTGTTGAAGTTAGTGAATGCTGCCATAACCCCTGCCTTCAGTTCATCTTTGGTGTTATAAGGAGTTCTGTTGATCTCTCGAGAGTTCCACTCAATATTCACTCAATAATCACTGCAGTCAGTAGCCTGACACCGCTATTTATGCACCTGGCGGAAAACATATATTTATAATTCTAGAGTGCCTCGCTTGAACTTCGGTGTGGGTAGTTACTCATTTTCTTCTTATATGACAATCTCCTCACAGAATCGACAGAATTATGGTTCTATCGGGGCAGGCTGATAACAGCATGACTATGTGAGAAACGAGAATATTCTAAAGAAAACAGAAAGCAAATAAGATGCCTTTCGGAAGCAAAGTAGTAAGCGATAAGTGTTGAGAACAGTTGTATAATATTTTATTTCCAACACCGCTATTTATACACCTAGCGAAAAACGTATTCAGGATCGAACCTCGTTGTCGGTAGTTACTCATTTTCTTCATATATAACAGCGTGTTAGTTTTTTTTATACAATATGATGTTTAATATATGAACGGTTTCCTTATTGAAGTTGGTCAGTGCTACCATAATCCTTACCTTCAGCTCATAAGTTTTTATAAGGAGTTTTGTTGATCTCCCGCTCAACTTCGGCCCACACATAATAATCAAGGGAGTTGAGTCTGGGGAGTTAGGTGGTTAGATGAAAGGATGAATGGTTTAATAGCCATGACTGGGTTCTCCACAATTTACGCACAATAATTCACACTAATTCGACTGGATAGTTCCACTCAATAATCACTGCAGTCAGTAGCCTGACACTGCTATTTATACATCTGTCGGAAAACATATATTCATAAGTCTTAATTGTCACTCTCGAGCATCGATTTAGGTTGTTACTCATTTTCTCCCTATATGACATAAATAAACGATCATTTTTCTCTCCTAACTTATTTTTGTAAGTTTGTCTTTCTGTTTATCTCATTGCTTCGACCCTTCTTCTTTTTCTATGTGTCTTGTCCCTTCAGGACGTTGGTAATCATGGCTCTCCTCAATATCCTAACCTTTGTAGCTCTTAATAAATTTTGTATTTTTGTTATTTCTTCTATTCTGCCCATTCATTTACACAAGCGTTAAGGACGTATGCGATCACGGCTCTCCATAATTTCCTGTCCTTTGTAGCTCTTAATAATTTTGTCTTTTTATATTTTCTCCCAAAATATCAAGCTCGTTAGGAAGGTTATGTGTTGTTTTCTTCTATCTCTCTTGCCTTCAATCCTGTGAGTATCAAAGTTTCCAAACCCACTTTCCTCATTATGCGCCCTAGATTTTCAATTCTCTCTTTCTGATATTCAATATAAGTGTCATTTGTTTCCATTTTCTTTAGAATTTCAGTGTCGCTCACATGTTCGGTCCATGATAATCTCAGAGTATCCTTCTATAGAACCACTTATCTGATGCTTTAAATCGCTCCTTCGTCTGTTAGGTCCAGCATTCACTGACATATGGGACGACTAATATTACGTAACAGTTCCGTACTTTTTTTTTTTCGTTTTTTTAATACTTTGCTTAAATTTTGGAAGCCTTCTTTCGCCTTCGGATTTCAGGGAAAAACTTTCCTTCCTCTGTTAAAGCACTTCTCAGATATAACAATCTCCTGTTTAGGTGGACTGATTTAAAATCCAACACGCACACAATGGCACTAATATAGATATATACGTATACACACACACACACACACACACACAAACACACACACACATATATATATATATATATTTTTTTTTTAATTTATAACATAAATATGTTATTAAAATCACTACAAAAATAGCCATTTTGTTTCAACAACCCTGGTGTCTTATCAAGTGATGATGTAGAATGCAAAATAAATGGTTTTAAAAGTTTCAAATTAATTAATGATCCTTCGCAAGGGGAAAACGCTGTTACGAAAGCTAGAATGACCAATCAAAATACAAGTATAGGAAAATTCAAAAAGCTTGACAACGGAGTCATGTTATAATAGCTATTCAAATCTTTAAAATACGGGTAATATTAAAAAAGAATTTATTCTAACCAACAATTACTAAATTCTATGATAAAATTCGATATTAAAATTAAAAACTGCCAATTTTAAAATCCAAATTTAAACACTATTAATTTTAAAAATTATAAAATTACTGAGGAGAAAAGAAGAAATACATATGTTTTTCAATTTATTTCTTCGTTGAAATTACGTTAGAACAGACGCTACTTCATCCGGTCATCCGACAATATATATGTATACATTTTAATCCCAAGTGTGTGAATGGGGTCCTAAACTTATGCGTAAAACGACACAGACACAATCAGATTATAATACATAAGCACCCAGACATATTTAGATATATATACACACAAAAAAAGTGACGAGACAAGGAACATCTCCACGGCCCTTTATGAAAAAAAAAAAAAAAAAAAATGGAAAACCAACACCTACATTTATTAATTTTTTATTTAGTTTTCCAGCGTTCTTCTATTTAAAAAAATAGTAAGTCACCCACTCGAATTCCAGCCATGCCCAACACACCGTCCGAATTAACGCTCCGACTAGAATTCACAAATAATACATCTCGCACAGTCAAAACACGAAAAAAAAAAACTCCGTTGAAAATGGTTCAGGAAGTAGACGAAAGCGCTTGGGACAAGAGACATTTATTGTACTACTTCACTACTACCAAACGGCAAAATGTAAGAATAATAAAATATAAGAAATAATAATAATAATAATAATAATAATAATAATAATAATAATAATTAATAAATAAAAAATGAATAACAAATCCCGTTATATTTAACGAAAGATTTTAAAAGAAATGCTGCTACTCAAATATACATTAATCCTATATATTCCGTGGCATAGAAGATTAAATTTGCATCATAATTTAACTCTCTTTTCTTTGTTTCTAATGATTTTTCTTGTTTCTTAATACTTTGCTTAGTTTTTGGAAGGCATCTTTCGCTGTTCCAATACGCCTTCAGATTTCGATGTTACATTTATCTTCCTCGGTTAAAATCCGCCCATATATTTAAATCTTATTTTTTTTCTTTGCAAAAGAATAGCTTATTTTCTTCTATTCTTTGTATAAAGTTAATTTGCTTATTCTCTTGCTTTGTATAAAGTTTTTTTTTGCTTATTCTCTTTCTTCATATAAAGATTTTGCTTATTCACTTTCTTTATAAAAGTCCTTTGCTTATTCTCTTGTTTTGTATAAACTTCTTTTGCCTATTCTCTTGCTTTGTATAAAGGTTTGCTTATTCAATTTCTTCATATAAAGATTTTGCTTATTCACTTTCTTTTTAAAACGTTCTTTGCTTATTTTCTTGCTTTGTATAAAGGTATTTTTGCTTATTCGCTTTCTTTAAAGTTTTTTTTTCCTTTTTCTCTTTCTTGTATAAAGTTTTTTGCTTAATCTCTGTTTTATATAAAGTTGTTTTTTTTTTGTTTAGTCTCTTTCTTTATATGAAGTTTTTTTTTCTCTCTCTTTCTTTATATAAAATTTTCACCCCAATTATCCCCCGTGCTCCCATTCCCTCGTCTCGATCTCTCTAAATTTTTGTCTCCCCACTTTCCTTCTTCGATCTCCTTCTTTGAAGAAACGCTTCGCGCGAATCCTACCTCGCTTTCTCGCTCTTGAATTTGACTTCTCTTCTAATACTTGATGCCTTTCTTCATCTTCCCTTCCTCTCCTTGTCAGCTTTCACTTCCTCGTCACTTTTATGGCTTCTATCGCTTTCTACTTCTCTCACACCATTGACACCCAATTCTCTAATCGTCACTATTTCTCGCATCCGGTCTGATAATGTGAACACGAAAGCCAAAGGTTGGCCATTCCTAAAAGATTAATGAAGAAATGACATCTCAGAAAATTTGCGCATGCTCACAAACATGTGACTAAAAAGATGTGGACACATTCATCCCTCATGTTTATTAATGTGTATCCGGGTAAATTGCACATATTACTGTGTGTGTATGCGCGCGTGCGTGTGAAGGTGTGTGTGTTAGTGGATGTGTCTGTGTACATATATATGAATGTGTTTATTTGTATGCTCATGTATATATGTTACTGCGACGTGGTGCAATGGTTAGAAATCTTGTCCGGTTAAATCTATTATCAGTGAGAGTCAGTTCAAATATCGCCCGATAATTTCGGCCTTGTGCCACTTGTAAGTGGATTTTTCAGTGCGCTCACGCCGCTATCGAATGTGACGCAAGGTCAGATTTAAATGGGTCTAACGTCAATACCATGTAAAAATTGCTCAAGACCCCTGGGCACATCCCGTTTTAGGGAAGACTCAGGTAATGACCCGCCTGAAAGAAAGGTACTGCATGGTGGGTGGCCACTTGGGGCTTTAGCTTAATATCATTTTGTTACTAGACAACCGAAGCCATATATGTAATTTTAAAATAAATTCTCGGTGAAAAATGGCTGACCGGAACTCAAAGTTTCTACGTAATTAGCAGTTGGATAGCAACTGCTTTTCGTAACAATAGGCAATTTAAAAAAGTTATTACATATATATATATATATATATATATATATATATATATATATATATATATATATATATATATATATATATATATATATATATATATATATATATATATAGAGAGAGAGAGAGAGATAACAACTTGTTTATATATGTTTTGAACAATAAAGAATATTAAAAAATCTAAAATCTTCAGACACACTGGATTGTAATCTTTCGTTCTTATTTCAGTTAGATTCTTCGACTAGCTTCGGCCAACATGGCCATCATCAGGAGAAAAAAAAATTCCGAACTTTCGTCTAGTTTTCATTTGATTTTTTTATATTTTATTTTTTTAACATGATTTTTGTTCAGCCCTAACTGCACTGATCACTGTTTTGCTTGCACCATAAATTAAATTAAATATATATTTATTTGCTTATCTGCGTATGCACGCTAGGACACCCTTATACAGTTACGAATATCACGTTATTCAGTTTTATTCACACACACTCCACACACGCGCGCGCACACACACACACACATACATATATATATATATATATATATATATATATATATATATATATATATATACACACACAGATAGAGAGGATGAGAAAGCGTCACCCGTTGTTTTTCGCTTAGAGCTAAACGACCAGACTACACGCTCATATGATTAGACTATAGTGGTGAAGCATCTTGGAAGAAAAGCATGCCACACGTTCCCGAAACGACCCTACTCAAGTTGTCCATGGCTATAGGACCGAGTCTGTTCCTCTATTTTACCCATAGGTTGGGGAGAAGAGATGGATTCATAACTTTTCCAAAGGTATTAGCACATAAGTTAATGTAATGGGCTGTCTCTCTCTCTCTCTCTCTCTCTCTCTATATATATATATATATATATATATATATATATATATATATATATATATGTGTGTGTGTGTGTGTGTGTGTGTCTGTGTGCGTACTACAATTCAAAAGTTTGAACCCCCGCCCATAATTAGCATGGGATGAACATGACAGAAAAAAAAAAAAAAAATTAAAAAGAGCTCTGAGACTCATTGGAAAAAGAATGGAATCAATTATCAAAATTATACTTGAGAAACGCATGACGAAAACTTTATGCTGCGGTAATTAAGGCTAAAGGAGGATATTTTGACAAGAGCAAAATTTTGCCTTAAAATACATTTTTCTCTTTATCGCAATAACATTTCTAATAAAATACCATGTATGACTTTTTTAAACATTTATAATAATACTTATTTACGTACAAAACAACTACTTTTGGGTTATCCTTAAACTTTCTAATGTAATATATATATATATATATATATATATATATATATATATATATATATATATATTACCAGCTATTAAACTCTAAAACTGAAATTCTCAATGTATGTAGACATAAAAAATCTTGGCTACTAAATTAGACGTTTTCCCGTTATTGACTTTCCACTGAGGATTTTTTTTTGAATAAATATTTACCCCCCTCCCCCACTTAGGTTGTTTGTTTTGGTTTTTTTTTTTTTGGTTTTTTTTTGTCACGTGGTATGATTTTAGCTATCACCTCTAACTATCTGTTTCTCTTTGCCTCGTTAGCCAAACTTTCCCTGACGATCCGTTTAGGTGAAACCTAGGTAGGTTTGTCTGGCTCACTAGGTTTATCTAGGTCTGCTCTACGGTTGTATTGAGCTCTTTTGTTAGTTAGTTGTTTACTCGTATCGGGGTTTTTTCTTTGGGCTTCAGACCTGCATCTGCGCGATTTTTTTGTCGGCAGAAGTTCATGTTTGTAGCTCTTTCTTTTTTAAAACCTTTTTTCCCTCGAGATTGATTTGATTAGCAAATAAAAAAATTCGAGGGTTTTTCGAAACGAGTCTAGTTATCTATCTATCTATCTATCTATATATATATATATATATATATATATATATATATATATATATATATATATATAAAGAAATATAGTCTTCAGGTGTGCTATATTTATGGAATAAAGTGCTCAATATCAGAGATAGAGCGTGTGTAAATATAAAAGTGAACATACAAGTCAACACTTAGAGGCGACAGTCTGTTTCATGCTATATGCAATCATCAGGCCTGACGATTGCATATAGCATGAAACAGACTGTCGCCCTAAGTGTTGACTTCTGTGTGTATATATATATATATATATATATATATATATATATATATATATATAGAGAGAGAGAGAGAGAGAGAGGGTGGAGAGTGAGAAAGGTGTATGTGTAGTTAATGTAATGGATAGCTGCTAGGAACGAGAAATCGGTGGAATTTGTTGCATTCAATTTTCGCATACAGCCTTGTAAAAATAAGAAATCCCTCTGTGTTCTTCCTAGCTATGGGTTATACAGAATGGCAGGTTGTTCTCTTTAGCTATGTTTGTCCACCAGTTTAATAGAAGGAAAATTAAGACTTGAAAAATAATCCACCTGAATTCGAGATGCTTAGACATGAGGTGCAGATATTGTGTCTGTCAAACAAAAAGTGATCATCTCGAATATAGTGATGCCAATAGATATTGCATTCAAGGAAGATGTATCATGCTATCACAGTACACAATATTCAAACATCCCAGAAATATATATATATATATATATATATATATATATATATATATATATATATATATATATATATATATATATATATTATTTCAGAGAAATTACTTGATTTTTTTTATAATCCGATATAAATTATTATTACTTTAAACATTATATTTCAGTGGATGCACGAGTTTGAGTAGACGCCCTGAATTATTTAACAGACACTCCAGTAAATTTAATTAACATTGTTTAAAAAATATAAATATAAAATAGTACCCACTCAAACATATGTATCCACTGAAATATAAATTTTACATACATATATATATATATAGATAGATAGATAGATAGATAGATAGATAGATAGATAGATATGCGATGGATAAATAATCGTCGAAATTATGCAAAAAATTAAAATAACACTAACATCTCATTTTGACAGATATATTTACCTAAATTACACAACAATATCTTGAAATATCACAGTGTAAATTTATTTAATAAAAATTAAGATTGGCTTCAGCCACGATTTCGGAATCACTTGCAACTCTTCTGGACAGTCTTCTTGTTTATTTGGTGAATGCTGCTATAATTGTTGCCTACAGTTGATCTTTGGTTTTACAAAGAGTTTGGTTGGACGCTCACTCAACAGCGCCACACACAACAATCAATGGGTTTCCAGTCTGGGAAGTCAAATGGCCAGAGTTAAGGGGTGTTGTGGTTGCAGAAATTGTCTGACCGTCATGACTGGGTTCTCCTGCTTGTGTGACAGAGTCCTGTTTTCAGATATAGGGTCTTCCAGCAACCATCCACTTAACACAGGGTAGTACTCCTCAATTCACTTGATGTAGGCCTCCGTGTTGAATCTGAGGCCCTGTAGGAAGATGAATGTGACGCATAACGTCGCCATCACTAGAAATCCCCCTAAACACCTTCGTAATCACCATTAGACTCATCCAACTTTTTTCCGTATCATCTGCATTGACACCCAAGCACTGAAATGTTCATATTGGAGCTTCCAGAGCGAATTCCAAGCAGTATAGCATATCCTTTCCAAATTTCTATCGGAGGGAATTACATCATGGTGGTCTTTTTTTCACAGAAGCAAAAAAAAAATGGGTCAGTCAGTTAAATATTGTCATACGTGATACATGCTTAGACGATCATGTATCTTTCGATAAATGACTGACGAGGCAGATTTTTTCCAGCAGTAGTTTGCTATTTCTTTCTGCGTTACCATCCAAGGCTATAGAACCTGATCCGTCCTGCTATTTAACCATACCGGGGCGGGGGGGGGGAGAAATAGAGGATTCCTACCTTTCCCAAGGGTATTAGTACGTAAGTGAATGTAATGGATTCGACTGGAATTCCTCAGTCCGAGCCGCGATCCATTACCCCACCATGAATTATAAATAATATTAATCTCAATATGAGAGTGAATGTTGGACAATCTCCTTAGAAATGGTTCTACAGAAGGATGCTGAGCATGCAACCAACGTGGAAGTGTCATGGAAAATAAAAACAAAAGGTAACCTTTACTCAGTATTAAAAAAAGAAAGATGAAGTTTCTGACATATGACGAAGAAGGGCTTAGAAAAATTGACACACAGCAGGGGTAGATGGTCACCTACAAGAAGAGTTTATGTAAATGGAATACAAAACAAGGAGCGGGGACGATGGTAGAAAGACAAATATTGCTAAGAGTTACAACATATTGGAAGATGTGGAGAGTCATAAACGCCAGCTTTCAGAATGTACCCATAGAAATAAAGTACCTAAGAAAGCTTATAGCTACAAGTATGGAGCAACTAGCTTCGGCTAATTGAAGCACCGACTAACTTATTAAAAGACAATTTTGTCGCGAATATTTGGAGAACACCTTGGCGTGGGTTAATGGTTAACTTTTTTAGTATATTTGATCATTACAACTGAATTGTCAGTTCGGTCCACACTGGATGACCTGTACAAGATTTGACATTAAATAAACCAAAGAGTTGTGAGTTCAATACCTGGCTACGATAGTGGGAATAAAACTTGAAGAGTAGAGTTACGAAAGTGAATTAACTGGACCTGAGATATCCAAAAAAATAGACATGGTACGTGGAATTAAAAAAAAAATCTACACACGTGAACTCAATAAAAGGTTCGGTTCTAAATTCCAACGATATCACCTGAAGAAGGCTGGAGCGTATAACGGCTGAAACGTCGTGAATATGGCAATAAATAAGCGAATGTAAAATAGAAAAATAAAAATGAATATAGAAAGGAGAGAAAAGATACAAACGGATGCTTGACAAAAGGCAATTAAGTGGCAGTTATAAATAATTCATTCATTAAATAAAGTACAAACGGTGATGCCCTGTTCGGGCTGAAACATCTGCCCGGCTCGAATTGGCTGTCTGTTATCTCATAAAACATGTTTGAAGTCGGTAAACGCTTCCGCCATTTTTATGTAAATCGGACAACTAGAGTTGTTACCCCCCTTCTCTCACTCTCTCTCTCTCTCTCTCTCTCCGTCTCTCTCCCTCTCTCTTTGTCAAGTAGTCTCATTTCTTTTTCTTTCGCTTTATGGATTTGCTGTCTGTCGGTAAATGATTCTACTTTAAGACAATATGGCTGCCCGAACGATTACTTAAAGCCGTAAGAAGACAGAATTATGGATATGGCGAAAGCAGTCACGAGTTGGCTGTAGAAAAATGATGCAAAAGATCTTAGCATCATCTTTTGTACAATGTTAATGAAATCTTAGAAACGCAATTGAAAATTTTAGCTTTTTTTCATGCAGCCAGTAGTACATCATTTGTAAGTGGCTTACGGCTATATCAAGTGTAAACAAGGTTTCTGGCACGGTGACCAAAGTTAAGCAACGTCGAGCCTGATCAATAGCTACATGTGGAACCGCTTGGGAATACCAAGTTGTAATCGTGGATGTGCGGTTGGTTTAATGAATAACAACTCGAAATTGGAAATAGGAGAGACGAGTCCAAATGCCAGCCAAGTTCTTTATATTCACTTACGCGCCAATACCCTTACGATAGATACGAAACTCTTCCCCCAACTATGGGTTAATCTGTAGGACTGGTATCAGTAAATACTTATCACCTCAGAAAGATTCTTACAATCTAAAAATATTTTCTGGCTTTAATTAACCTACAAAAAAAACCCTCAATCAATCGTTTACAAGCATTAATGAAATTGGGAATCAATGAAAATGGATTTCACGTGAAGAAAGAACCATAGGTCAAAGTTTTAAAGTTTGTATTTGCATTCATTTATATCAGTTCCCTCTCCTGTGTATCATATTGCTTAGTATTTAAACATGTTTAGGTCTCTTCATGGATCTATCTTTTCAATATTTTATTTTATATATATATATTTTATTTTTTTTATATATATATATATATATATATATATATATATATATATATATATATATATACACCTAAAAAGCCAGGAAAACCTACCTAGGTCTCACCTTAACGGATCGTCAGGATAAAACTGTCCAAAAAGGTAAGAAATGGAACAGAATACATAGCTTAAACTAAAAACAACTATGACCACGTGACAAAAAACCCCAAAAACTCAACAACAGTGGGTTAGGGGTTACATTCTTTATTCAACAACGAAAAGAAAAAAAAACTATTCTAATAACCAGCGTTTCCTATGTCTGGACCTATTAAGAATATCCGATTTTAGATTTAATAAATTATTGGGTTCTCTTATAGCGAACAATAGCTAACTTTTCCTCTTTGCATAGGAAACAGAACTTATCACCTGCTTTATACCTGTGACATTTTTTTTTAATATTTCCCATTTCAAAATGGGGTCTTTATTATCTTCTTGTTTGATACATAAGAGGACAAAGTAGGACTGTGTTTGTAAGTTTCGCTATTGAAACTACTAAGGTGGTTATAGTATCGTGTTTTGAAATTATTGTTGGGAGATCCTATGTAAACCTTAGTGTTTTTATCGGTATTGTTCGGTTTATCCTATATATATATATATATATATATATATATATATATATCAACTACGGACTCCTGTTGGCATTTACCCTGGAATTTTGTTCAAGCGAGTACCACTATATATAAATATGTATATATATATATATATGTGTGTGTGTGTGTGTGTGTGTGTGTTTCAGCGGCGCTTTTATACATATTTTATACGTATTGCATTGAATTTGACTGAAGAGGAAAATCTTATATATTTTTCTAAAATTCTTACAGTTCTCATTTTAAGGGATCGAAAAGAATGTTCGTCTTGATACAAGCTCATTCGGCAAATTCATGTCATATTAAAGGTGCCCATTGATATAAAATGGATGCTTTTTTGCTTAAAACTATTTAAGCCAATCTCTTACCTTTCCATATTTAACAACTACAATACGCAGTCTTTTAAAAAATATCCCATCATAGAATATCAACCACATTTCTCCCCACACAGTTTAAGATTCCTATTACTTCCACACAACTTAAAACAGCAACATATAAAACATTAACAGCGATTCTCTTGAAAGTGGTTTATGAATTGGGTTTGGGACAATAATCATTACAAGCACTTTCTACACACTATAATAATAAAATTCACGGAAATGTGTATATACATATATACTGGAGTGCAAACGTTTCAGGCCCTTGCGCAAATTAATTGAAAAATGACCCAGTGCGCATGTTAGTACTTCGTATGTTCATTCCACGAAGTCGTTCCTTGCAGATTGACCATAAATTCTCGATTGAATTTAAATCGGGAGAGTTTCGGGGCCAGTCGATAGTACTTTGATTTGACCACTGGTAACTTGCCTTTGTGTTCCTGCAGCGTTACAATTTTCGGACGCTTTATTGGAGTAACGTCAATCGCAGTCAATGGCTGTAAGACAACTAATCGACAGTCGAGTGTCTGGGTGTTATAAAAACCTGATGCAATCACGAATGATGCAATATTTTTCAAGGCCAAACAAACTTCATCATACACCCCGAAAACAGATTCATATTACTGCACGTCACTACAAATGACCTAATCTGAGAAAAAAATAGAAATCGATTACACCCTGTCACTCCAGTGGGTCTAAAACCGACCGTATGGTGAAAGAAAGGAAACTAAAGCGATTGTTTCAATTAATTTGCACAAGGGTATACATATCTGATTATACATCTTTATTTTATTAACAAGCTAAGATTCTTAAGCAGTATGCTTTTAGCAGTAGCATCATTGGATAATGAAGATTGGAAAATTGGTTGTTTGAATTTTCATAGGTGGCGTTTAACAGAAGATATACAGAGAGCGATGGATAAATTGACGTTTAAATGTCTAGAAAATGAAAATAACACTGATATCTCATTTTAACAGATATATTTACTAAAATTACATAAAAATATCTTGAAATAATAAAGAATGAATTTATTTAATTAAATCGCTGTTAGCTTCAACGACGCCCCGCCAGACGCCTTCGGAAACTCTTGCAACTCTCTGGACGGTCTCTTTGGTCAAGTTGAAGAATGCTACCATAATTCTTGCTGTTAGTTCATCTTTGGTGTTACAAGGAGTTTTATTGGCGTCTAGAGCAACTCATATAATAATCAAGGAGGTTGCAATCAGGTGAGTTAGGTGCCCAGATGTAAAGGATGTTGTCGTAGAAATTGTCTGAAAGCCATGACTGGATCATCCTTTTTTGTGTGGCATGGTGCAGAATCCTGTTGCCAGACATAGGGTCTTCTATCAGCCATCCTCTTGACTCAGGCTGCACTACCTTATTTCACTTGATGTAGGCCTCTGTATTGAGTTTGAGGCCCTGTGAGAAAATAAATGTAGGCACAACGTCGCCATCACTAGTGATCACTCCAAACGCCTTCGTAATCACCATTAGACTCATTCAACTTTTTCCGAATCCTCTGCACTGTTGATACACAAACACTCTGGAATTTGCGTATTGGAGTGCGAATTCCAACCCGTACAGAATGTCGTTTTCAAATTTCTGGCAGAGTGAATAGTGTCATGGAGCTTTTTTTTATTTTATCACAGACTGTGCCCAAACGATCCTACCTTATTGTGCAGTTGACAAAATAAAAAATAAACAACACGCATGCGCGAAATTAAAAATATAAGATAGCTACAATTTACCTACAGCACTCAGTGTTGTTTTAAGCAGCTTGAAGCTGAAAAAGGATTACGAAAAGTAATTGGCCCAAATGAAAGATCTGATATGATAAGTTTATGATGATAAGCAAATTGCTAAGTAGGAATTATTACATCTTACCAACCTGAGTGTAAGGTGATTGGGCAGGTCATTTAAGTTGAACAGGAGATTGCTCTTTTACATTAAAATCATCGCCAAAGATTACTGCTGAACTAAATATGAAGAGATAGCCAAACAGTTGGTAAATGCCAGGAATTATGTTCAAACCGTGTAGAAGAGGATTGGAAATGCTAGACGTGTTTTTAAGAAACCCGGAAGACCACAAAAGTTAGACAAGAAAGATGTTTAAAATTTCGGTAGGTAATCGAAAATTAACAGCCAGACAAGTGAGAAACGAATGCAGTCTTATTAGTGAGGTCTCAGTTGATACATTACACACGGCACATAACATGAACGGACGCATGGAAGCAGAACAAAAAAAACATTATTAAAAAAAAAAAAAACATAGAAATAAAAAATTTAAGCGGTGAAAGATCACCTTTAATATCTGTTGCCTGGAAGTGGCAAAAATTATTGTTAGTGATGAATGCAAAATCAAGTTATATTATAATGCATGAGAATATGTAAGAAGACCAATGAAACAAAAAAATATATATATGTCGGGTTGCATCAAATGCGATAGTAGAAGAAAATTTATAAAATTTTATGGAAAGCTAATAACCGAATACTCTATTAATTTATTACACTCTAGTCCTCTGTCTGACAACGAAGATGGAGACGTTTTTGTTAGCATGATGTCTCTTCTTATCAGACATCATGTGCAACAAAAACATTTCTTGCAGATTAGGATGTACAACTTTTTGGAAGACTGACCTGCACAAAGTACTGATCTCAATATAACTGAACCATTTTGGTAGGAACTGATGAAAGAAATTTTTGTGATGTCAACAAACACTCGTTGCTACTTTTATGATGTCAACGAATACTCGTTATCACTTTTGTAATGCTCGTTGTAGTAGAGACTTTGTAATCGCAGGTGCAACTATAGTAACGCCGTTGATCAATTAATAAAAATGGTAATTAACATCGCTATTTAATTATTTGTTTAATTTGTCTGTTATGACATACGTGTGTGTGTGTGTATGTATGTTATATGATGAACAACCATAAACTTGTTTGAAAGTCCCATATTACAAAATAAGTTATTCTCAATATCTATATTAAAACAGATGATTTGACATTTGCACGGTATATTTCTATTAAAAAATATGATATCCTCAACATTTTTCTACCTTTTATTATTTAAAGTCAATTTTATTGTGAAAAGTTTGATTTGCATAATAAAACCTAACAACGTGTGAATATAAAACATCAAAATCCGAATATTTCGAAGGAAGGAAAAAAAAGAAAGAAAAATAGAAGAAAAAAGGGAATTGCAAAAAGAAAGGCGAAAAAGGGGTGTAAAAAGAAAAGCGAGAAAGAAAATAGAAAAAAAATATAGTTGTAAAAGAAACGAAGAAGGAAAGATCTCTTTTGAAAATCAATGCAAATTCGACAAAAAATTAAGGAATGAAAACTAAAAAGAATTAATAAATGAATGAAGAAACGAATGAAAAAACGCGAAGAACAAAAGGAGAACTTAAAAAAAAAAAGGCCAAAGAGAATAACAGAAAAGAAATGCGGATAAAAATGAGAAAAAGAAAACACAGAACTTGAAATATACTAATTAAATTCGATAGCGAAAGATCGATAATAAAATCTGAAATACACTTAACATCTCCAACACACGACACAGAAACACACACACTGACAAAATAAATTAAAAAAATCACACACACGACCATGTTCAATCCTGGGAATAAAAATGACTTTTTTAACCGCTGAGCATGCGCACACGAGACTCTTACACTATACACAATATATGTGTATGTAATTACATGTGTACACATAACTGTGTACGTTTGTTTGTGTATTTCTCTGACAGTGAGTACATGCTTACGTGTCGCCATATGCACACGACTTTATATATATATATATATATATATATATATATATATATATATATATATATATATATATATATATATATATATATATATAAATTAAATAATTATTATAACCAAAGTTCGTTGTCAATTTTTTTGAATTCTCATATACTTTATTTTGATTGTTCATTCCAGCTTATGTAACAGAATTTCCCCTAGCGAGGGGTGTTTGATTGATTTGAACTTTTTAAAACCCTTTATTATACATTCAACACCATCATTTGATAAGACACCAGTAGTGTTTAAACAAAATGACTATTTTTGTAGTGATTTTATAACATATTTTTGTTATAATTTTCAAATAAATAATTTTTATATATATATATATATATATATATATATATATATATGCGTGTGTGTAAGAGAGAGAGTGAGAGAGAAGAGAGTCCTTAATTGGCCGTGTATTAGGAAGGATCGCATCTTTGAATGTATGTATTGTAGGACGCATGCGTAGGAAAATCAATCACTAAATCTGTTAACGATATAAAGATATTGATTTTAATCGGAAATTTCATTGTATAATGTTCGAACTGTATTTAAAGGCGATAACTTTGTGTTTAGTGCATTGACAAAAAAAGTTGCTTATATTATATTATTTCCTGTAAACTGATGCATTTTTCATTTTTAGTCAACGAACTCATCATGTAACCGTCAATGTGTGTGCAATTGTGTTAGTGTTTATATATTCATATAAGCACGAATCAGGTTGCATTTAAATGTGTGCGTGTGTATGTATGTGTGTGTGGGGGGTGCCGAATGCTGAGAACGCAAATAAAACATGCGATGAATAAAAGTTAGTAAATGAAAAAAATTCATTAAAAGAAAAGAAATTAAATAAGTCTGTAATTAGCCTATTAAATGGATTCAAGCATTTTTTTTCATATTAATTAAACTTAGAAGAAAACTTTACAATTACATTTTTAATCATGTTCTTTATTAGCGCAAGTAATCTGGGAGTTAAATTCTTCACGCGCTTACGACTTTGATGTTCTATTTTCAAAATGACAGGTGCGTGAGAGAGTTCCAATTAATGATCTGATCATTTATGTTATAATCTTCATATGGTACTTTTCTGTAGTAAGACACTTCATAACTTGGAAATTTAAAATGTTATAGTTGAGAAATGCTGTATGTAAATGGACTGGACTTTATTTTCAATACATAAGCACATGTAAATTGTATACATCGTGCGATCATAGTTTTATTTCCTTCCACTTTCCAGATTCGCGCATTGGAATTACAGTCCAAAATAATAAACATACGTATAATACACACACACACACACACACACACACACACACACACACACACACATATATATATATATATATATATATATATATATATATATATATATATATATATATATAATGACTCAAACTGATAAAATCCCAAAACTTGTCTGACTATTATAACATCTGAAAGAAAATGTACAACAAAATAGTATGTATTGCGGCATATATATAAAAATTGCAGGCAAAAACTAAACTCAGGCCAATGCTTGGATATTTTAAGATCGAAACCCAGGTAGTAATTTGCGTGTCGATTTTTCCTAAAACACACACACATATATATATATATATATATATATATATATATATATATATATATATATATATATATATGAAAAAAATTTTCAGAGTTAACCTGTAGAAAAAGACAACATTTATAAAATAAAAAGACAATAGGAAAACTGTAATATTACCGAGACGTTTCGTTCGATGTGAACTTTTTCAAGGCAGAAACGGAATGAATTTATTAAAACAAAGTACCTATTAACAACAAAACAAAATGCCCTTAGCAACTGGATATTTTGTTTTGTTGTTAATAGTTACTTTGTTTTAAGTAATTCATTCCGTTTTTGCATTGAAGAAGTCCACATTGGACGTATCGCATCAGGTAATATTACAGATTTCCTATTGTCTTTTACCTGCACACACACACACACACACACACATATATATATATATATATATATATATATATATATATATATGGGGGCAATCGTGGGTGAGGATTACGGAAAGATATCCCACTACAAACTGATATCGTAAAGAGTTTGCAAAATGCTGCGAATTAAAATTCGTAGGTGTAAATGATCCTTAACTAAAGGTATCTTAATTCCAATTGTAAAGGAAACATTTGCTCTGTTTAATGGAAATAAACACTGAGCGCTCTTTGTGAGTCAGTTGTAACATTTAAAATTCTATACTGTGTTAATAGGACTCGCCTGGAGTATATCAACGGATTACTACCTAACCATATATATATATATATATATATATATATATATATATATATATATATATATATATAGAAAAAGGCAAATATTTTAGCTCTACATATTTCGATTCTGAATTTTGTATTTCCCTGCACTTTTTTGTTGTCTATACCTTTTAGGCTCGGTTGTTTTTGCAACCTGTCTTTTACATTTCTATCCGTATATATATATATATATATATATATATATATATATATATATATATATATATATATATATATATAAAATAATAATTTTTCAAGTTTCTATTTCGTTTTAATTCCAAGCTAATAATTTGAATTTAATATTTCCATTAAGCAAAATACTTCGGGGTATTTCAACCTGAATTTAAATTGTTATTTTTTATTAGTAAAAAATGGTAAAATCTTTTATATTAATAATCTGTCAATTTAATTATTTTTCTAAAAATCTTTCATAAATAAAATATAGTTTATGAAATATAATTTAAAGTATAGTTTTCTGAAACCTTATTCGAGGAGGATTAGCTGATATAAAGTTTAATTTAGCTGAGTTGAAATAAATTTAATTTAAAATATCACAAATATTAACATGGAGGTGTGTGTTTTATGAGGTGGTAACACATTTTTCGATAGACTTAGGTTTGGGAATTTTTTCTAAGGGAGACATAATTTTAACAATTACCTGACAAATATAACGTGAGCGTCCTTTTTATACATGTATATGTCTAACTACCCAGTAATCTTAAAGATTGAGGAAACATTCTAATTAATATTTTATTTTATTTTATTTACTTGGGTTATATAGTCATACATACGAAGATGCTTGTTGGGGTAATGGTAAGAAATTACGCTCAATTCTAACTTTATCAGTTCCCACTCGTATTTTCTGATAAAGCCGTTTTCAGTATGCCTATTTAGAAAAATGCACACCTTTATACATACATAAAATAAATTCAAAATTCTTTAAAAAATATTGGGGTCGTTGAACTAAAATATTGGGGGTCGTATTTTCTATTCATGATTAGTAAATAGGAGGCACAGTGGCGTAATTGATAGTGGTTTGGACTGAGGAATCGTAGAGCCGAGTTCGAATCCTAGTCGAATCTATACATTCACTTACGTGATAATACCTTTGGGAATGTTAGGGATCATATCCTTCTCCTCCCAGGGAAAATAGCAGGGCAGACCGGGTTCTGTAGTCTTGGATGACAACTCGTCTACCACAGAAAGAAATGGCAACCTACTGCGGGAAAAAAATCTGCCTCGTCAGTCATGTATCGAAAGATACGTGATCGCCTAAGCGTGTATCACGCATGGCACATAACTGACTGAAATACAGTCTTAATTTAATAATAATTTCACTTGTCCGCTAAAATTAATACAGCATTTTAAAGTTTTTAAATTATTCTAATCTAACTCTTTAAAAAACGAAAATAATTCTTGTAAAAATGCATTATTCATCGACTATATATTATGTCTATAATATATTTTATACATACAAGTAATTACAAGTTTCTGTAATTAAATAATGTCTAAGATTTATTGGATTTTTATTTTAAGATTCAAAACAGATTTTCGGTAACCGAGAATCCTGTTTGACCAAAATAATTTCATGATATAATTCTCTCAGTCGGTGTCCTTATAGACTTGAAGAGCTGGAAAAAAGAATTTCTACAAATTTCAAAAAATTAATTAAGTGGGCCTTAACAGATCTAAAAAAAATATTTTGACAGAGATTTTCTCAAACAGAAACATTTAAAAAATAATTTGAATCCTTTGGGAATAATCCTTGACATTGTCATTAAAATTCAACAATTACCAGATTGTTTTCCAAAGAATTTTCTTTTTCCATATCAGCGTGTTTAGTACCGCAAAAAATTCACTGCGCAATAAAAAGGACTATTTTAATCAGAATTTCGAAGTTCCTAAAACGGATAAAAAATGATAGTTTCAGAATAAAAAATCTCCTCTCCCTCTCTCTCACTCTCTCTTTTATTAGTCAAATTAGTATTTCCTCGTTATATGCTTGAATAGTCCAATTTACGAAAAAGAGTAGTTGGAAGTATTGTCGTAAATCAATGTTTGGTTGGCGGTTCTCAAGCGACTTTAGCCTTAGCTCCAGACTATTAAATAGCTTTAAGTTTTCAATTTCTTTTGAAATACAATATTTTGAATTTAAGTTTTTAATTTACATTATTCCATCAGTATTTTAATAGGATCCTTAATTCTCTAAATGAATAAAAAGCCGTATTGAAAGATGAGTGTTTTCAATGCTTATATCCATTTTTTTGTGGTGGGGTGCCTCCTGTCAAAGACAGTGACGTCGAAACAGTCTGACTCCTAAACGGCTGTTCCTGAATAGTCCAATTATTTTTCTGATGCCGAATCAACCACGTCAAATGGGCTACGCCGAAACGTATCAAACCCTCAATGCGAAGAGTTTAGCCTTATCTGACGGAGAGGAGATAACCTCAGAGTCATTGCTAATCGTAGGCACTGACGCTTTGCCTCTATTGAGAATTGTATTTGATATTTACCAGAACTCAAGGGAATCAAGTCTTTTGCATTCAACCTTGTCTTGAGCTGCTTGCGCGTCGCCAATCTTTGTTTTTTGGGGTTTTTTTGGGTGGGGATTGTATTTTCCAGAATGTGCTCATAATTACGAAATGAAAAAGTAACTTCTAAGATTCAATAACTTTACTAAGTTTTTTAATTTCGTTTGAAACACAATATTTTTTAATTTAACTTTTTAATTTACATTATGCCATTAGTGTTTTAATAGGATCCTTAATCCCCTAAATGAATAAAAAGTCATATTGAAAGTTGTTTTTTTTTTGGTTGAGGGTTGTCTCCGGTCAAACACAGTGAAGTCGAAATAGACTGACGCCTAAACGGCTGTGTCGAATAGTCCAATTATTTTTCTGACGCCGAATCAGCCACGTCAAATGGGCTACGCCGAAACGTACCAAACACAAATCAGTAAAAATCAATAAAATTAAATCAGAAAGAGAATGAGTTCAAATAAAGCGTTTCGTGATGTTTGTAATCCAAGTGGTCCAAGTTCTGAACAATGTTTGAACTATAATAGATATCAGTTCATATATATGGTTTCAAAGTTTTTATTTAAAAATATTAGATACATATTAATGAATATTGAATTCAGAAACGTTAAATTAGTCGATGAAGTTCAGGAGAACTCATGTATATATAATATACATAAATATACCGTATTTGCTTTCGTATAACCCGCACCCTTACATACGACGTCCCCTATTTTCCAACTATATTTTTTGCAAAAAAATAAAAAATAAAAATAAATAAATTCGCATGTTTCATCATATATTTCTGGAAATATATATTAAAATGTTTTTTTTTAAAGGAAAATATATAATTTTGTGCATGTGAATGGAATATTCCAAATAATAATTGCCCTTCTTTATAATGTAGTTGGTATTTTATTTTTAATATCTCTTTCTATCTCAGTATATCCATATCTATCTAACTTATCTATATATATATATGTGTGAGTGTGTATGTTTGTGTATGTGTGTGGGGGGGTGTAAAAGTGGATACGGATTTCCACACCAAATGACGTCAATCTATTTCATACTTAAACAAAATCTTTAGAGCATGTGCGCTGTGTTTTGGCTTGATTATTTTTATAAATTGGTCAACAGTGCATTATGTGTAGCAAGGTCTACTACATGATGCTAGCGGTTATTTATTAGGTGGTGTCAGTTAAGTTGCAAATTATTTTAGAGTCTTATGATTAGTAATAATTATGGATTTGAATCCTATTATATGTAACAATTTTATAGTGTTGTTTTTTAACATTTCGTTATTGTAAAGGGAAATATATAATTTTGTGCTTGTGAATGCAATACTGCAACAATATAGAATACGGTGGAGTAATGAATAGCGATTCGCATTTAGGAATCATAGAGCCAACACATCTTGTGTGGGTGATGTAAACGAGATTAGGAGGTAAAGTGAGATGGTGAGACCCACCCACTTAACTGCCGACGTACCGTAAGCATATTATCGTTTGTGCCAACAGACAGATCATTTGGCTTGTTTTAAATGATTTATTATTAATAACAAAATCTATTGCAATAAGTTGGCATGTTTTTAATATATCATTAATAGTGAAAATTGTTATACCTAGCGGACTATAAATAAGTATAAAAAAAGTAGACAAAAATGTGTATATTATTCAATGGAACCTGTTTGAATGAATATATGCTGCCTTAATATATATATATATATATATATATATATATATATATATATATATATATATATATATATATATTAATTTAAAAAACAGACCATTTTAAGGTACCATTACAATAATTTATTTCACCAAAATCGTTTTTAAAGTTCCTTATAACTTAAATATATATATATATATATATATATATATATATATATATATATATATATATATATAGAGAGAGAGAGAGAGAGAGAGAGAGAGAGAGAGAAAGAAAGAAATTTAATTTGAATTAGAAAGAAAAAACGGACAACCTTAAGGGTCCATTGATTATATTTTATTTCTCCAGGGAAGTGTTTTTCCTGGTTCCTCAGATCACATTTCCAAGCATAAAAAATGGTTTAAAATTTACATATCATTATTTACATACAAGCATTTGAGGGGTAGCTTTAAATTGATGCAAGGTGATAGAGAAAGTGGGAGGAGGAGGACGACAGATATGGTCGAAATTAGAGAAGGAAGGGAGAGATAGGAATAATATTAAATCTATTTTTATTAAGATAATTAAGAGTAAAGGAGTGGGTAAGGACCAGACATTGACCTATTTAGTAAGCCATCTCACAGGGAAAAGATATATATATATATATATATATATATATATATATATATATATATATATATATATGTGTGTGTGTGTGTGTGTGTGTGTGTGTGTGTGTGTAATATGTATGTATATAAATATATAAATGTTTGTATGTATATAGATATAAAGTTTGTTGACGATCGCAAAAGGCGTGAAACTCAGTCACAACCACTCATCAATGCATCTATCTATCTATCTATCTATCTATATATATATATATATATATATATACATATATATATATATATAAGGGGGATGTTTCTTTCACTGTGAAACACAGTGGGAGAAAGAGTCCAAGTCATTTTTTCCCTCTCTTTCTTTCCTACCCTCTTTTTACTTACCGCCAAAATTTATGAACGTAAATTTGTTTGCAGTATTCAAACTGACTCACCAAACAAAGTAAGTAGATAATTATATGGAGGGAGTTTTTCAAACGTCTGAAATTTCAGTCTTTCCCTGAGCGACGTGTTCAGAATAAAATATACAGATTTGAATCATTTTATTCCCAGAGAAATAAAAAAAATATCAAAACATCTCATCAAAGGATATCTTCAAACCACCAAAATAATAATTGGCCTTCTTTATAACATATTTGATATTTTATTTTTAGTATCTCTTTCTATCTCAGTATATTCAAATCTATCTATCTATCTATCTATCTATCTATCTATATATATATATATATATATATATATATATATATATATAAAATAGGTTGCCTCTCGTATTCGAGGATACCCGTCTAATAGGGCGGCAAAACAATCCCTATTGCAGACGCTCGCTCAGGCACAGCACACCTTCATATGGTTCATACTACAACTAAGCTGATCAGACCTTAGTTACAGTTTCTGTGAGAAAGCGTGTTATCTAGCTTAATCAATAATTTGAAGAAGGTCAGCACGCTCAAGCACTCGGTCACGATGACTTCTGCCTTTGTGTTAGCACAGCTATCAACGGCCCTCAATATATATATATATATATATATGTGTGTGTGTGCTCGAGTGTATGTGTGCCATGCGTGGGTGTATATAAAAGTGGATACTGAGTACAACTCCGAGCGACGACAGGGCATGTGTTTTTTTTTAGCTCGATTATTTATATATATTGGCCAACTGTGCGTTATGTGTAGCAAGGCCTGTTATATGATGTTAATAGTTATTGTTTAGGTGGTGAATGTTAAGTTTCAAATTATTCTAGAGTCTAGTAATTAGTACAAATTATGGATTCGAATCCGGTTTTTTGTAACTATTTTATAGTGTTGCTTGTTAATAGTTTATTCATTATTTTTTATTGATAATTAATTACTAATTTATAGTTTTTCTTCGTTATCTTTTGATTTTACAGTGGCTTCGTATATTATATTGTTTTGCAAGCAATTACCGTATAAGGAACATCCGTGCTTTGGTGGGTTTCGTTTGTGGTGGTTTTTTGGTTATTTTTCTGTTGTGATTTTTATTATTTGTGTTACGTTCTCTCTGCAACTGTAGCTGTTTTTTTTATTGTGTTCCTGTTTAATATCTTGTAGTGTATGTTACAGAAAATCAACTACCTTTCAGCGCGGTTCCTCAATATATTTTGGCTTCGTTAAAGATGGTTTCATGGGAATAATTGTCAGATAGTCTGCTGTTAATTGATTGTGAAATTTGCTCGATTAATTGTTGGCGGGTGGGTGGAAGATGTGTGTATGTAAAATACTTATCGTTGTGTTTTTTATATGGTTGATCTGTAGATTTTCTTAGGTTAAGTGTGACAATCTTTTATATCGAGTTGTATAATTATTCATACCCTAATAGCCACGAGAATACTTTGAAATATAACAGTTATGAGCTACATATTAACTGTTAGATTATTGCAATAGATTTTATTACCCATAATGCACCGTAGATCAACATATATAAATAATCGAATATACATACATTATGTTATAAATTTATAATAAATTATATTCGCTCTACTCTTTAATGAGCTATCTTATATTATTTTTGTTTATTGGAATTTATTCCGTATATACACCAATCCTATACTCTCACTCTCTCTCTCTATATATATATATATATAAATATATATATATATATATATATGGCAAAGTAAAAAAAAATGTCGTGTAATGCGTTTCGTCCTTTAAGAATTCATCGGACTAAAGTAATGTTTACGTTGATACGAAAAACGCATGCGCACGGAGAGTTTGCAGAAATTTAAATATGTGGATACTGAGTACAAATATGTGTTTTCTTCCTTAATTTTTTCTTGATATATAAAAAATATATATTGTTTTCTCATAGTAATATATATATATATATATATATAGATATATATATATATATATCTTCAAACATATATAACAGAGAAAGAATGTCTGTTATGTTTGATCATGAACCGTTCTAAACTTCGTATAGTTGCTTTAATTTTGCTATATATATATATATATATATATATATATATATATATATATGCTTATAATTGTGTATTTAGGCAGTGATAATTCTTTTTAGTCACATTTTGTTTTTTTCATTTTGGGCCTATTTTTTTTATAACTATCCATATGATATCTGGGCCCGAGCGCTTTCGGCTAAAATATGTAGGTTGGGATGGTAATATATTTTTACCAATAGAAATGTTTTTATTCCCGATCACTATTTTACGGACAATTTTATGACTACTATTCTTAAGAATTAGTTTCTTTTATTTAATTAATAAAGATTCTGTTATATGTAATTGTTTTCTGCATTATGTTGGTGTTTTCTACGAGTATGTTGTTGATAGAGTACCTCGTCAGCCATCCTCAATGAGACCTATATATATATAATGAAGAGGATTGTCTCAGTAAGTCGGTTATTTTTATTGTTAGATATCTTCGATTCATATCTACAGCTGTGGCAAGTGAAAAAGGTTAGGCTTAAAAAGTCGTATTTGTTATCTGAAGTAAATTCTATCGTTAATCTAAATCATATCGTCTGTCGAAATATTTTTATTTTTAACTATATTGCTTTCTTGATCCTTATTATTGCATCCTGTTGACTCTTCTTGTTTCTTCTTTCAAAAGTCTGCCTTTTGTTGCTATTTGTGTTTTTCTGATGCTTATTATTGCCTCTACTTGCTTCTTCTTTCAAAACGCTGCTTCTTGTTGCTTCTTTGACTCACTGTTGCTTCTTATTTCGTCGCGTTTTATCTTGTTGCTTCGTGTTTCTTCTTTCTTATTATTTCATCTTGTTGCCTCTTGTGTCTTTCATGTATCTTTGGATGTTTCTTTGGTTTCTTGCTGCTTATTATTTCATCTGGTTGTTCCTTTTTGCATCTTGCTTTGTTCGGCTGCCTCTTTTTGTTTCTTTGGCTTCCGCTTTCTAATTATTTTATCTTTGTTTCTTGTTGTATCTTGTTTCTTCCGGGTGTCTTTTGTTGCTTCATTGATTTACTGTTGCTAATCATTTCATCGTGTTGTCTCTTGCTGCATTTTGTTTCTTCTGACTGCCTCTTGTTGCTTATCGTGGTTTCTTTTGCTTATTATTGCATCATGTTGTATCTTTTTGCTTATTTTTACTTCCGGCTGCATCTTGTTGTTTCTTGTGGTAGCCTTTTTTATTTAACAATAAGGAATACCCTGTACAAGGCCCGGGGACACTTGATGTAGAGGGTTACGTTAAGTTGTAGTTTATATGGATAGAAGGGTAAGATAATGGTTGACTCTTAATTTGAACAGGTTAAGATTGTAGTGATCAGGGAAACATCCTCTTGGGAGTCTGTTCAACAGGGCAATGGTACACAGAAAGAACCTCTTCTAGTGGAACTTTCTTCTCGCCGATAGAATGCGTAGGGAATGTGGGTGGTTTGTTTCTATGTAAGTGGCATGGCTTGTCCCAGCCCTGAAGGTCAGACCTTGCGGATCCAAGAAATGCCACTCCCCCGGGATGCTTATTATTGTATCTTGTTGTCTGTTGTTACTTCTTTGTTTCTTTCGGCTGCCTCTTGTTGCTTCTTGTTTCTTCTGGTTGCCTCTTATTGCTTCTTGTGTTCTCCTGTTGCTTATTATTGCGTCATCATGTCTCTTGCTGCTTCCGGCTACCTCTTATCGCTTCTTGTGGTCTCCTGTTGCTTATTATTGCGTCTTCTTGTCTCTTGTTGCTTCCGGCTGCTTCTTACTGCTTCTTGTGGTCTCCCGTTGCTTATTATTGTGTCTTCATGTCTCTTGTTACTTCCGGCTCCCTTTTATTGTTTTTTACTGAGTTCGTGTTGCCTGATTTTGCATCTCTTTACTTCCCGTTTCCTCTTTTGTCTTCTTGTTGCTTCCTGTTGTTTCTTCTTACCTCATGTTGATTTCTATTCTCCTTTATACCGCTTGTTTGTTTCATGTTGCCTATTATTGCTTCCTTTTTCTTCTTGTTGCTTCTTCATTCCTGTTGTTGCTTTCCGATGCTTTTTGTTCTTTCCGAATAATGTTTAGACCTTTTTGTTGTTTTTCTTCTCTAACGTCTATGAGAAATAATGTCGAATTCTGGATTAAAAAAATCCAATAATTCATCAAATATCTATTTCTTTTGTGTCAAGAAATGGTATATATAAGTTTAACATTTCCTCATGTAAGTTGGGCGACTCGGTGAAAATTGATCTTAAACCAACGATAAAAGGTGAACCGCGTTTTAACCACAAACCGTCGCTAGTTATTAAAAGATCTCGTTCAAAGTAGAAAGTAGACACCAGACCGATCATATTAACAAATACGTGTTAACCTTTTATAAATAATTTCAACTACACCAGTTTGACATAGAACATTTTGACGTAGAGAATTGTGTTTTTTTACAAAGAAAAAAAAACTGTCGTGCGGTGACAGAAAAATAAATAAACATAAATAAGAAGACCAAAATTCTAAAAAATAGTCGGATAATAAAAATCGGCAGGCAAACAAAGCTATAGTTCGACCAACAAATCAGAAAGATTTCATAAGGCCACCAGCGAATGAAAAGCGAGCGGCTTTTTCAAAGCAGATCAATAGATGCGTATATAAAAGGATGGAAATCAAAACCAGATTCGATAAATTAATTTTGTTCACCCTCCGATAATGCAGACATCATAACATACCCAGAGACGAAATAAATGGATTAATTTTTAAATAGACATTTTTATTACTGCAAGTGGTATGATAGTGGACACTTGTATTTGAAATAGATACCTTGTTTTTATTTTTACTTCAAACAGTGTGCATTACGGATATATATATATATATATATATATATATATATATATATATATCCATCGAAGACTATAGAACCCAGTCTGTCCTGATATTTACCCATAGCTGGTTGGGGTAGAAGAAGAGGGTTAATAACTTAGCCCAAGTCTATTAGCACGTAAGTGAATGCAATGGATTTGACTGGGATTCAAACTCGGCTCGCCGATTCCTCAATCCGATACATACATAGATACATACATATATATATATATATATATATATATATATATATATATATATATATATATATATATAGAGAGAGAGAGAGAGAGAGAGAGAATTTATACGAAAATTATAACATAAACATGTTATAAAATCAATAAAAGTATAGCCTTTTTTGTTTTAACACTTCTGGTGTCTTATCAAGTGATGGTGTTGAATGTAGAATGCATTGAGCACTCTTTTAAGAATAGTGTTTTTGGTTATTGGAATTTATTCCGTATACACCAATCCTATACTTGGATATATATATATATATATATATATATATATATATATATATATATATATAGGAAACTGAAATGATACATATGACACACTCATATCCTCTCTCCCACCTCACTTACTCACTTCGTTAATTTTACGTATACTTGATGAGGTGCGTCAAAAACGTGTGAATTTCTTTTTTCATTTTTCATTTCAGCTTTTGGAAGTAAAGTCTGTTGATCCAGAACCCTGTTAAAAGGGTTATGATGAAATAACTTATTACATGGAATCTTAACGTGGTCTGTCTTTTTATTCAAACATATCTGCTCTGAATTTTACATTGAGCTCTCTGAATATCAGCCTCCTCAGGTCTACCCATACGGATTACCTAAGTTTGCATAATCTATATATATATATATATATATATATATATATATATATATATATATATATGGGCGGGGTGATGTTTTGTGTGTTGTATATATATATATATATATATATATATATATATATATATATATATATATATATATCAGTACACTTTGTAAACGCAAGCGTATAAAACCTATTCTAGGCTTTGTATTTAGTATCTTGTTTTAGATCTTAAATTATATTTTATATATATGCCATATCCCTCCATGACGTTGGCGATCAGAATCTTTTTAGATTCTTTAATGTTCATTAATTGTAAATTACCATGAAATAACGAGGCAGATAATCGAGTGATTTCCCGCTAATTTCTCTACAGTTTGCATCATACAGCTTTTCTTCTCATAGATTGGTTGCCAAAAAAAGACTTCCCATAGTTCGGATGACAAAAGACGGATCTATTATTTTTCAGAAAACAAAAGCGCAAAAATTAAATGCGGCATATTAACCCCCAAAATTGAACTCGATTTGCCAATTACACTTTTCATCCCAATAAACGTCACCCAAAAAGCACATATTGTTCGAAATTTAGCTATGTTTGAAAGAGAAAATGCTCATTCTCGAAGCGGTTATAAAAATAGATAATGTGGACGTATGAATAAAGACTTTATAGTGGCTGTCGTGTTCACGCTCCAATGATAATCTCAGGTAAATTGTCATTAAAATGTATACAGCCCTCTAAAGGTTAATGCTACTTGATTTGAAGAGTGAAACTGTCAGTCACCATACAGTGTCGATACATCTGTGCGCACTATCTATCTCTCTCTCTCTCTCTCTCTCTCTCTATATATATATATATATATATATATATATATATATATATATACAAGCATGTTTCACTCAATAATATGCACGTATTATGCCTATTTATTTTATTTTATTTATTTATTTCCCCAGGAAAGTGATTTTTCCTGGTTTCTCAGATCACATTTCGAAGCATAAAAATGGTTTAAAACTTACATATTATTATTTTCATACAAGCTTTTCAAGGTTGGTTTAAAGTTGATGTAGAGGAAGTGGGAGGAGGCGGACGACAGATATGGTCGAAATTAGAGAAGGAAGGGAGAGATAGGAATAAATTTAAATCTATTACTATTAACACACATCAACGCAACTAACTATATATATATATATATATATATATATATATATATATATATATATATATAAGCATGTTTGACTAAATAATATGCAGGTATTATGTATATTTATTTTAGTTTTAATTCTTTCAAGTCCAAGAGTTAATTACGTGGTGGCTGTAGAAAAATGATTAAGAAAAATTCTAAAATTTTCTTTTAAATAATTTTTATTTTCCCAAGTACTTTCAGTCTCATCCGAAACCACCTTCAGGTATTGCATATCTATGCATGTGTTATGCGTTAACACCGTAAATTCAAAATATGATTTTACCTCTATGCAAAGGAGATAACTTATGTGATTTTTTAAAAAGATTTTTTAAATTTAGTATTTTATATAATTCTTTGCTGCTACAATCATTTAAGAACTTTGTTGCTAGTTGACGGAGAAGATTCGTTTTAAATTTAGTATAGGTATAATTAATTTTATTATTTTACGTGGATAATTGGAGGATGTGTGGCACCATGCATAATTAGAAAACTGAAAAGAGATATTCATAAATATATGATTTGTTTTTTCGGTTTGTTAACCATTTGATAATTATTTAGAGCTGAAAAATATTTCGGGGTTGAGAATAATTCTTTAATTGCGTTCAGGCGATCTGGGAGAAAGAAAGAAAAGAAGAGGAAGAGGAAAGAAAGGAGAAAAATAAATAATACGAAACCAGGTCGTAAGCGAAAACACACACGCTCAACTGGCACATAACAGATGTCAAAAATATCAGGTCAAGCACCTGACCTATTCCGTGTCCGCGGAGGATGGAAGTTTGTTATCAATTTGGTTGAAGAAATAAAGTTTAGAGACAATGGAAAAATATGATAGGTAACAGGTGGGAAGTTTATCTAGGGATATACAGGCAATCCATTAATACGAGAACCCAGACGATTCCAGAATTGAGGGTAGGGCCACACAAGATGATGATCAGAAAATGCTTTTTTTGAGATAATTAAGATTTTTGTTGTCAAGCTCCGAGCGAAGGGAAAAAGTGAAATATTTTTATTAGTTCACGTTAACGCCACCCAGTCTGGGAAATACCTTTCTTAGATCGTATCCAATTAGCGATAAAATGTTTGACAAATACCGCGTGTAAAAGAAACCAGGATCGTCATTTCGGTCGCGTACGAAAGGGACAATTTAAGTTTTTGTTTCTTGAAGCAAGGTGTTTCTTCCCCCAGAACAAAGCCACGGATTGTCCACGCCCGATTAAAGACGTCACAAAGGAAGGAGGAAAGATACCGGCCAGAGTCGCATTGGCCGAAGGCGGTCACATGATACATGAGGGAGGAGGAGAGACACCCGACCAGGACCCCATTGGTCGAGAGCGGTCACCTGACATACGAAGGACCAGGGGAAGCGGGTATACGCCCCCCCGAGAGGCACAGTAAGGAAGTAGGAGTGAAAGTAAGTTACCGAAAATGGAAAATCCCTAATCAGAAATAATACGTCTTTAGAATTATCAAGAAAACCCTGGCGCCGACAGACCCACCCCCAGGACCCCAACCGACAGAGATCAGTTGCAGCGCGGACGGCGGGCCCGGTTCATTCGTCCCCTTTGCGGCAAGAAAGGCCGGTCCGTTTGGCCTAAGAAGAGAAATTCGTCCAACCCAAGTCGAAGTGTATAAGCTCGTCCAACCGAAGCCGAAGAGAAGAAGTTAATTCGCGCACTGACAGCGGAGATGAGTGAACAATAATTCAGACTCTGAAGAGAGAGTTAGTTGCAGCCACTGACGGCGATAGAAATCAGCCGTGAACGACAGGTAGAGATCAGCGCCCAGTGTTGAAACCAAACCACACCCCGAAATGCAAATTTTTAGAGAGCAAGCAACTCGAAGCCTTAAAGTTGTATGGTAGAAGCTTGGTGCCACGGTCCACAGAACGGGTCGGGAGGTAGGAATAATCTTGTGTAACGAGCAATTAGATATAAAAGTTGTTACCTTTTTCTTCAATATTTTGAACTTGTGAGTTTTTTTATTTTCTTTGTGTTATCACCCCGTTGACTCAGCTTGCATACGGCCCAATCCCTGTTTCATCCCGTCTGTCTAAGATCTAATCACAACGTGGGTAGGCAGACCGGAGATCAGTGCAGTTACCCAGGCGTTGGAAGTGGGTTGGGAACGACGAGGCTGGTATTCATCTAACCAAAGGGTTAGAACGTCACACTTGGAGCAGCGAGGAGCGAACAGCTGACGCCGCGGCAAAGACGTCACAACTGGTGTCGTGATCATAGGATCAGAACCCCGGACCACGTCACGTCGCAATTGGCGCCGCGAATGTTATCGAACGACACAGTCGACGCTGCGACCAGGGGGGACGACGTTACAGATGTATTAATGTTATATATATATATATATATATATATATATGAACGGAAGCGGTTATAGTAGTTCCAACAAGAGAAACCGCAAAAGTTTTTGGTTGTAATGTGGATTTTAAAAAAACAAAATATTATTCTTTATTTTCCATAATTTTGCTACACGTGTTTCTGGTCTCGCGACCGTCATCAGGGAAAGCGTGAAGATTTCTACATGTTATTTATTTATTTTTTCTTATGTTTTTCGATGTTAAATATTCTCGATATGGAGCATTCTCTTTTTTGTGTGTTAGTGACACAAATGTTTTATATAATCGAGTTCACCACAAGCAAGTCAGTAAAGACAAAATGGGTTACTGGGTGCAAAAGGACTAGAAACGGAAACATTGATAAAGATCGAGAACAAAAGAAGAGAAATCCTGATTACATTAAATAGCTAATGACATTGCATTTAAATTTTTGAAGATTAAAGTTGGCTGGAAAACATGGAGCCAGAATCGATGCCCACAAGCGAGCCGAGCGAAAAAAGAAAATATCAGCAGAGAATTTACGGTTGCATCTAGCCAACTCAAATGTAAATTGAGGAGTCCATATCGCCAGTCCAGTACTTTGCTTAAATGCAAAAAGTCTAGGCATGGAATTTACGGCCACATATAGTCTGCTTAACTTTAAATTGATGAGATATCGGTGCCAGTGCTATGCTTAAATTTTAAAAAAAAAAAAAAAGTTACCATATCGAAGAGCTCACAAGTATGAAAAGAAGTTACGGAAAAAAGCACAGGGAAGCAACCATACGGCGTTGGGATATAAACGGAAGCCGAGACGGAAGGTCGGGATCTATAATATTGATGATTCTTCTTTGGATTTTATCAAGATGTTCTAGACAAATGGCGGGAAGAGCATATTATGAAATATTCTAAGCATGGACGAAGGGTAAATTTATAGATATATAAGATAGATTGTGGAGAGAAAAAATTGTCTCGCACGACACAGAGAAACAAGTAGTATTTGATGTTTCCACTTAATGTCAGGAGAGAACGTTATGCCGAGAAGGTAGAAGGAGCCACTCTCCTGGAGGGTAGCATAAGCCTTGCCGAGTGAAGTCTCTCTCAGATGATTAACATATATATATATATATATATATATATACACTCAGTGGCAAATTATTATCAAGATAACTTTTTTTCTAATATTTCAAAAACCGTCCAATCAATTCACACACAATTTTCACACAATGTTGGTAACACTGACCTGCAAGATCAATGAAATTTTCTTGCTGATCTAAATTTTCTTGCTGATCGAAAATTTTGTGTGAATTGATTGGACGGTTTTTGAAATATTAGAAAAAAAGTTATAATAATTTGGCACGGTGTGTATATATATATATATATATATATATATATATAAATCGTCTGAGAAATACCCTCTTCTCTTTAAGACAAATACCTTCCAATCTTCCCTCGTTTTTCCGAAGTATCTGTCTATATTTCTGAGATGAGGTATTATGTATACTATTTACATTATTCGGACTATTGTCCTCATCTTTGTCGCCATATTTATTACGACGTTTCGGCCTTTCAGTATCTGTCTATATTTTTGAGATGAGGTATTATGTACACTATTTACATTATTCGGACTATTGTCCTCATCTTTGTCGCCATATTTATTACAACGTTTTGGTCGTTGTACACTCCGGCCTTCTTCAGGTGATTGGAAGGTCGAACCGAACCCTTTATTTCGCTCACGACTGTTCTAGTTCCACGTGCTACGTCTAATGGGTGTCAGTTATCAGTTATTTCCTGTTAATTCCCCACTAAAATTTCTCACAATCTTTGGGACCTGTCACTGGATCTAACCAACGCCTTTATCCACTGTGCCATGTGTCCTTGAGGACACATGGCTTTTTACTCTTGAATCGAATTTATCAGATGTGTTATCATTTTCTTTTGGAATAGCTGACCAAGGTCTGATTGAGAACCCGAAGCAAATCTTTTTTCAAAATGTTTTTTTTTTTTTCATATTTTTTTCGTTAACGGATATATTTGCTAGCATTCAGAGCAGGAAATAAATGTCCACATCAAGTGCATATTGCAAGTTTTTAATGTTATCACCAGTGAGCGAAATAAAGAGTTCAGTTCAACATTCCAATCACCTAAAGAAGGCCGGAGCGAACAACGGCCGAAACTTTGTTATAAATATAGCGACAAAATGAGGACAATAGTTCGAATAATGTAAATAGTGTAGTGTGACGTCGTCCCCCGGTCGCAGCGTCGACTGTGTCGTTCGATCCCGGTCGCGGCGCCAATTGTGACGTCACATGCTCCCCAGGCTCTGATATCCTGGTCACGGACAGGCACCAACTGTGACGTCTTTGCCGCGGCGTCAGCTGTTCCCTCCTCGCTGCTCCAAACGTGACGTTCTAATCCTTTGGTTAGATTGATACCAGCCTCGCCGTTCCCAACCCGCTTCCAACGCCTGGTTACCAGGGTAACTGCACTGATCTCCAGTCTGCCTACCCACGTTGTGAATTGATCTTAGACAGACGAGATCAAACAGGGGCTGGGGCCGTAATGCAAGTTGAGTCTAACGGGGGTGATAACACACAATTATGTATGAAAGAAAAAGTAAAAACTCACAAGGTCCAACGTATCAAAGAAAAAGGTAACAAACTTTTTATGTCTATTTGCTCGGTACATAGGACTATGTCTACTTCCCGACCCGTTCTGTGGATTGTGGCACGACGCTTTTACTAGGCAACTTTAAGGCTTCCAGTTGTCTGCTCTCTAAGAAATTTGTGTTTCGGTGTGTCTTTGGACGAAAGTCGAAAAAACTTATTTCTGTGGTCTGATTCTAAGTCGCTCTTCAAACTACTTGTTCTTGGTTGAAGAAGAGTCTAGAAGTGTGCGTGAATCTTGGTCAGCTATCTTGACGCGGTTTCAACACTGGGCGCTCATCTCTGCTTGTCGTCCACGGCTGAACTCTTTCGCCGTCCGCTGCTCAAACTCTAACTCAAACTTCTTCTCTCCAGAGTCTGAATTACTAGTCACTCATCTCCGCCGTCGGTGCGCGAATTAACTTCTTCTCTTCAGAGTCTGAATTACTGGTCACTCATCTCCGCCGTCGGTGCGCGAATTAACTTCTTCTCTTCTGCTTGGGTCGGACGAACTTCTTCACTTCGGCTTGGATCGGACGAACTTCTTCACTTAGGCCCAACGAACTGGCCTCTCTTGCCCGCAAAGTGGGCGAACGAACCTGGCCCGCCGTCCGCGGCTCAAACTGATTTCTGTCGGTTGGGGTCCCGCTTTTATTGACGCAGTCAAAACTGGGGTGGGTCTGTCGGCGCCAGGGGTTTTTCGATAATTCTAAATACGTATCCACCCTTCTTATTTTTTGGTTAGGGATTTTTCATTCCTTTTCATTTTCGGTAAATCACTCTCACCCCACTCCCTTCCTGTGCCTCTGAGGGGCGTGTGCCTGCTTCCCCGCTTCTTCGTATCGGCTTCTCACACTTACACCTCTGACAGGGGCGTCGACTGATTCTCCTCGTGCGTCACGTGACCGCTCTCGGCCAATGAGGTCCTGGTCGGGTATCTTTCCTCCTCCTTTGTGTGTCATGTGATCTTATTTAGCCAATGACGTCTTTAGTCGGGTGTGGACAATCCGTGGCTTTGTTTTGGGGAAAGGAACACCTTGCTTAAAAAACAAAAATATTAATCTAAATCGCCCCCACCATGAGCGACCGCGATGACACCTTCGGCTTTTTAACACGTGGTATTTGTCAAACAGTTTATCGCTAATTGGATATGACCTAAGAAAGGGATTTCTCAGACCTGTTGGCGTTTTTTTTTTTAACGAAATAAAAATATTTCATTTTCCTCCGGCCGAAGGTCCGATAATAAAAATCTTTATTATCTCAAAAAAAATTTTCAGCGACCTCATCTTGTGTGGCTTTTTCCAATTTTGGAGATTGTCTGGGTTTTCGTATTAATGGTTTGCCTTCATATCCTTAGATACACTTCCCCACCCACTTAGACTTTTACTATCATCCAAATGACACAGTTTCCACTTGTTACTTATCAATATTTTTCATTGTCCCTAAACTTCGTTTCTTCAACCAATTGATAACAACTTCCATTTTCCCCAGATCTCGGTTAGATGCTTGACCTGGATATTTTTCGACATCTGTTATCTGTCAGCCGAGCGTGTGTGTGCTCGCCTATGACCTATTTTCGTATTATTTTTTCTTTCTTTCTTCTTCGTTTTCTCTTTCCTTCTTCCAGATCGCTTGAACGTAAAGAAAGAATTATTCTTAAAACCCGAAATATTTTTCGGCCTTAAATAATTATTAAATGGTTGATAAACCGTAAAAAACAAGTCATATATCTCTGAATATTTCTTTCAAACCGTCAGGATGCATGGTGCCACAGTAGTTTTCCGAAGTTTTTCTTTTTTTTTTTTTTTTTTTTTTTTTCAGCTATCAGTTAAGTTTCTAATTCCGGGACCTTTTCAATCTATACAGGAGTTTAATAAGACGGATGAACTTCGTCGGTTGAAATAAGCCTAATCCCCATATGAGGTAATTTGGGATTGTATTGTGTACTAATTATTTTCTCTTTAATAATATATACATTGAGATCATTTTGTGGATCAGTTTTCATATTTTATATTACTAGGATCCACTTGGATTATATAACAACGGATTTATTACCACGGCAGGGATGAAGGTGAATTTAAGCGTATTTATTTTTAGATAAACACACAGTGACTGAGAGAACTCGATTCGATTTACCGAAGAGTCTTGCATTTTTTATATATATATAGTCTTGCATTATATATATATATATATATATATATATATATATATATACGTGTGTGTGTGTGTGTGTGTGTGTGTGTGTGTGTGTGTGTGTGTGTGTGTGTGTGTGTGTGTGCGCGAATAAGGTATATTTATGCAGCAAGTATTAATCCAATCAAGTCTGATTAAAAAGAACGAACTATGCCTGTTTAATTTTAATTTTATTTTTTAAATTTTCGGATTTGGTGAATAAACTGTCCGAATTTTTTTTTTTTATTTTCGTTTAAGTAATTTCGATTTTCTCAGTCATTATCAAGAACCGATGTGGTGCCTTTGTGGCATTTAGACTTCCTTTGTTTGCATCCGAGTATTGTTTGTGTAGCGGGACATTGGAAATTGTCGATAGCAGGGTCAGTTGGGCACCGTTTGTGAGAAAAAGGAGCACCATGACACACTTCAGAAAATGAGAAACGTCATACTGTAATGCATCGTATTCCCACCGGGATACCTTGCTAGACCCAGCTTATGCTCTGTGATGGAGCGGCTAAGGATCCAAAAGCAGTCGTGGCTCTTGGGGCAATGTTCCGAGGTTATCTGAATATTTGGATGAGTATTGCTGTGGAACTGAGTGAGTAGCACGCTATATTGAGTCTAGTTTGTCTCTTCTTTGTCACCGAGTCCCGTGGTACAGTTGGTATGACGTTGGCGTTGTATCGAAACGGTCCGGGTTCGATTCTCTGTTGTGGATGCGCACTGCTGATAAATTCCAGATACGACGAAACGGTCGTCCAGTGCTTTCAGTATACTGTTGAGGATGCTTCTAGACTCATTGCTATAAGCCTAAATCCCCAAAATTAATTACTTATATATATATATATATATATATATATATATATATATATATATATACATATATATGGCAAAAAAATCGTTACAAGAATGAAACCTGTCGTGTAATTTATTGGGGTTGTTGTAACGTCTTCCTTTAATGTAGTTCTTATCGCTCACCCCATAACCACCTTTATCTAGAGACGCGTTAAATTTGAGCAAAATCCTGCCGACACACTGGGGTTAAAATAGGAAACTAAAATGATACATATGACACACTCATATCCTCTCTCCCACCTCACTTCGTTAACTTTGCGTATACTTGATGAGGTCAGTAAAAAACGTGTGAATTTCTTTTCCTTTTTTCATTTTTCATTTCAGCTTTTGGAAGTAAAGTCTGATGATCCAGAACCCTGTTAAAGGGGTTATGGTGAAATAGCTTATTACATGGAATCTTAACGTGGTCTGTTTTTTATTCAAACATATATGCTCTGAATTTTACATTGAGCTCTCTGGATATCATCCTCCTCAGGTCTACCCATACGGATTACCTAAGTTTGCATAAACTATAATATATATATATATATATATATATATATATATATATATATATATATATATAAAAGAAATATGTTGTAGTGGTTCCAATGAGAGAAAAGTATGTATATTAAAAAGAAGAGAAGAGAGGTGTAGCAAACGTTTTTTGTTGTAATGTGGATTTATTTAGAAAAATATTATGCTTTGTTTTACATAATTTTACGACACGTGTTTCTGGTCTCGCGACCGTCTTCAGGTAAAAGTGGAGATTTCTACATATTATTAAAAAATAATTAATTTTTCTTCATGTTCAAATGAAATATTCTCGATATGAGACATTCTCTGTTTGTGTTGGTAATCCGAATTTCTTTCTTGAATTGGCAATGAAGAGTTCTGCGCGAAGGGTCATAAAACAATTAAGGTTGGTCCAGCGAGATGATAAATTAGTTATCGGCATTTTATCTTTTAATGTTTTACTGACCCCTATGTGCTCTTGGATCTGTTTCCATTTTGGTGCGTTTCTGTCAGCATGCGTGTATATATGCGTGCGTATATTTTCCTCCATACATATACTGTCTTACTACGAGGAATTCGTAAACTTATTTGTACCTATACACGCATTCAGGTCATATATATATATATATATATATATATATTAGTGATATAATATAGTAATCCGTATGGAATTTCCAGGAGGATATAGATCCAGAGAGAGCTCTATGTCAAAAGACAGAGCAAAATTATTATTAATTAAAGAATATCAAACACTTAAAATCACATTGGTAATAATTTTTATTTTATGAGAGCTCCAATACATATATATATATATTTATATGTGTGTGTGTGTGTGTGTATGTGTCCTGAAAATTGCGTTCAGCGCATAAAACAGACAGTCGCCTCTCGGTGCTGACATCAAGGATTTTGTTTTTACCCACCCCATATATATATATATATATATATATATATATATATATATATATATATGGGATATGTCTCTCTCTCTCTCTCTCTTTCTTTGGGTAGCAGCATTATTTTTTATTTTCCTTTATTTATGGCTTTCTTACCTCTTTTTATGAGCATTACATCCTTTCGTCAAATTTTTCATTCATTAACTATTTTTTTCTTCACAAATTTCATTCTTTTTTTTTTATTCTTTTTACAAATCTTACTCTGATTCACACAAGTCCGACATTTCTTTCTTATACCGGCCTTACTTCTTACCTTTTCTTCAAGCAACGATTTCAAATAGCTCTCATCATTCCCCACACCGCAAAAATTTTTCCACAATTTTCCTTCCCCATTCTATTCTGCGCTTTTTATATCTTCTGCATTCTCTTTTCACCATTGTTTATCTGTCTACCTGTGCCTCGCAGGCTACGAATTAGGCGTTATTACGTTACATCAGGCGGACAACTAAGCCCACACAGGTTTTTCGCTAAAATCTTACACAAACTTGCAACTTGATCCCGATACACCATCTTTCGATTTTATTGTGTATTCAATACATTTTTTGCTGTTAATTTTTTTTCTTTTTCTTTACTTTTGACAGTATGTTAATTCGTTCCTGATTTTTTTTTTATGTGGAGACTTATTTCTGAAGGACGTTAGGGTCTCAGGGTAGGGCCTTATTTAAAATTTTCTGTTCTCCATTCCTCACCACGGAATTATATGTCAGAAGCTGCGTTACTTTATAGGTAGGTATATCAATAATTTGGCAGCCAACTGATTAAAACAGCATTTATTATATTACAAAGAATATATATATATATATATATATATATATATATATATATATATAGTCTTAAGGTGTGCTATGTTTATGGGATAAAGTGCTTAATATCAGAGATAGAGCGTGTATAAATATAAAAGTGAACACTAAGAGGCGACAGTTTGTTTCATGCTCGACGCAATCGTCAGACCACATAATTTTGTCTACATATATATATATATGTGTGTGTGTGTGTGTGTGTGTGTGTGTGTGTGTGTGTGTGTGTGTTCCTTTCCTTATCAATGCATTTAATCTGTTAGTAAATATTAATAACAATGATCGATGTGAAAATTCAAAAGAAAAACTCCGCTAATATTTGTTATGGCAAGAGTTTTATTGATCTAGCGTCACAACATATATATATATATATATATATATATATATATATATATATATATATATATATAGAGAGAGAGAGAGAGAGAGAGAGAGAGATAGATAGATAGATAGATAGATAGATAGATATTATAGTAAAAAATGAAAGAACAGTAAGATATATAATCCGGTGTTCTTATCAATATTTTATTTTTACAAAACAGTACTCAATTTAAATTTACAGAGCATAAATATTATAAATTACCTGATTTAAAAATATGGTTCCTTCGCTTCCATGTTTCAAAAACTGACGTAAAAACTTCAAATTTAATTATATAATTAAATTAAAACCATTAGTTCTGTTTCATCTCTAAGCAAATTTTAGAAATATATATATATATATATATATATATATATATATGTGTGTGTGTGTGTGTGTGTGTGTGTGTGTGTGTGTGTGTGTGTGTGTGTGTGTGTGTGTGTTGTAGGCAGCAAATTCTCATTTAGACATGTCTGATTGAATAAATTAAAGACATTATGTCTGCTAATTTTTAAGAAAATCCGTTCATACTCACGAATAACCTTCCGTGTAATTATTTTAAAGGATGAAAGAAATGTGCTATAGAAGTTTAAATATCTTTTATTTTCATTTCCGAAGTACTTTCGGTTTTCTTCCAAGATCATCTTCATGGATGCAAGTGGTACAAAACTATATGTTGTTCATTACTATATGTATTTATATAAATATGTGTGTTGTTATCTATTACCGTAATTTTTTCATTATGCTTTTAAATGCAAAACGGTTGACATTGTGCTGAGCGGTTCACTAGGATTAAATTAGAAACAAAAAATTATCCATTTTGTAATCTTTTCTTCTATGTTATAATGTCATGGCCACGCGCACATTAAAGCATGGAAAACTTGTTCTTTTACAGGCATTTCAGAACATTACTGCAGTATTCAGAGTTGATTATGTTCAGTGCCCGCTTTAATTTTTTTAATATAAATTGCTTCTAGTATTTGTAATCTAAATTTCTTGATTTCATGGGGTAAGATAGTTGTGTTGTCGATTAGTAATTTTTTATATTGTGAATGCGGACAGGAATGTTGTTGTAGATGTCCATTTCATATATATATATATATATATATATATATATATATATATATATATATATATATATATTTATATATGTTTTACTAGTGCGTATATACAAACAGAACCAGCAGTCTCACATTGCATCACACACAGACACACAGAAACACACAGACACATATACACACACACATATATATATAGATAGATAGACAGATATTTTAAATGTATTTTTATTAATCATTATATATATATATATATATATATATATATATATATATATATATATATATATATATGTATGTATGTATGTATATATATGCATGTATGTATGAATATATATGCATGTTTCATTAAAACGACAGAGAAGATACTACGGGTAAGCTTTTTATTTAATTTTCTGGTGTTCGAATAACAGCTTTCTTTTCTAGACAAACTGCCCAAATGTTTTATATTTCCGAGCGCTTTTGGCTATACATTTAGCCGTTATCAAGGATAATTGAGTGTGTACATTATCTATATGTTTTAGTGCGTTGAAGGGATATTTTTAATTTCTGAATACGGTTAGCACATTGTGGCCTTGTTCGTAGTTAATATTGTTAAGAGTCGGATTTTTCTTTTTCATTATTAAAGCTTCCATTATTTTTAATCTTTTTTACAGAGGGATGCAGTTATTATATTTGTGTTTTCTACTAGTATGTTTCTAATGGAATCGGGTAAATCTGTGTGTATGTTTAAATGGAGCTATGATCAGATAGGTGTAACGTAAGACGTCTGGATAAGCATGTAGTTGTGTAACCGATGTAATTATTTATGAGTCCGGTTTGATCAGGAACACAGTTCCTTAAGGGGCATTTGAACTCATAGATAATATTCGTTCTTTGTAATTATGACTTTGCTGGTGTGCTGTTATTTTTAGTATAAGGTTAGCTGTCTTAATTTTTTTATAATAGATAATAAATTTGATTTTTTTTATTCGGGTCAATTGGGGTAGTGTATTTCTTTATAATATGTCTTAATGAAGATTCGTCTTGTTTGTAGTTAATGTGCATTTAGTTTTTGTAATAAATGTCTATGTGATTTTTGACTGTGTGTTCACTATCGTTATTACTTACTTTGGGGAGAAACAGTCTAATTTGGTGGTCTATAAGGTGGTTAGGGAAGCTGTTGTTGATTAGTGTTTGTATAACATTATTAAGTTCTTTGAGGAAGAGTGGTCTAGTGGATGAATTCTGGTGTGCTCTTTTTAGGAAGTTTTTTATTACTGCTATTTTGTAATTAAGTGGACATTCGGTTTTAAAGTTAAGGTGGCACGAGATTTTTTCTAATTGTTTTTTTATATTATGATGTGATGAAAGTGTTATTATTGTATTCTACGAGAACATCCAAGAATAGAAGACAATAAAACGACGCTATTTAAAGTATTAGTCTAGTTCTTAGGTTAATGTTTTGGTTTTAGAACGACTTGTTGAACAAAACTAACACAAGCTCAGCTTTATCTATGTTCAATGCGAAAATTGTTACAGCTGATCGATCAGCCGGGGATTTATTAAGTTTATAGAATATCAAGGAGCCAATATAAATTTAGACGATAGATAGATAGATAGATAGATAGATAGATAGATAGATAGATAGAAAGGTAACTTTCTAAATACTCGGCCACATGCTCGTAGGTAGGTAGATAGATAGATAGATATATAGATAGATATGAACAGAGTATGGGAGATAGATATGAAAACGGTATGATAGATAGATAGATAGATAGATAGATAGATAGATAGATAGATAGATAGATAGATATGAACAGAGTATGATGGATACATAGATAGATATAAACAGAGTATGTCAGATATGAACATGGTATGATAGATAGATAGATATGAACAGGGTATGATATATATATATAGATAGATAGATAGATAGATAGATAGATAGATAGATAGATAGATAGATATGAAGAGGATATGATAGATAGATAGATAGATAGATAGATAGATAGATAGATAGATACGAACAGACTGAAGTAGATAGATAGATAGATAGATAGATAGATAGATAGATAGATAGATAGATAGATAGATAAGCTAAATAGTAAGATGCAATGGTAGAGACACAGATCTAACTAACTTATGCTCGACTTCTGCTTGACAAAACGAAGTGGGGAAGGGAGACAACCGAAACGTAAATCAATGCAGAATAACTCACTCCCTAAATTTACCAAAGACGACAATTGTTGCAAAGAAATCAACACAAATAAAGAAAAACAAACGGAAAAAATAAGCAGAAAAAACAAAAAACAAAAACTGATGAAATTGGTAAATGCGGGGGGTTGAGGAGGAGGAAAATTTTTTGTCCCGAAATAGAAAGAAAGTGGGTGAACAAAATGGGAAGATACCAAGACAATTACATCTTTTCAATTCGTCAGTGGTAAAATTATGTTGTTTGATTTCAGCCAAATTTGTTCATTTTCATTGAAAAAAAAAAAAAAAAAAAAAGGAAAAAGAAAGAAGACATTTCTTAAATTAGATTTTTATAAAAGTAAATTGGATCTACCAAAATAAATTGTGGAAAGGCTTCGAAGAAAAGCATTTATAAAATGTAATTAGGACAAAATATATAATATATATATATATATATATATATATATATATATATATATATATATATATATATATATATATATATATAAGGTGATTTTTTTGTTTATTTATAAATATTATGTCAATATATATATATATACACGGTACATATATATGTGTGTGTGTATTATATATATTTACATAAATGTCTTTTCATGAGAATGTATGTTCCTGGAACTGTCGTTGTAATGATTATTAAAGTCTTCGTTGTCGGACCTAACGGACTTAGAACTATTATTTTAGTACACGCTCCTATAACAATATATGAATATCTATCTATCTATCTATCTATCTCTCTCTCTCTCTCTCTCTATATCTCTCTATATATATATATATATATATATATATATATATATATAAGTAAAACGAAAGCTTGTCCACCTGTGCTTCTTTTCATATCTATATTTAATCTTTCTACATGTGCTTGAAGTTAGCCCAAATGTTAATATATAATAATTATCATCAATCTTCTTACCAACATTGTTACGATTTTGTTATCATTGTATTCCTCAAATTTCATTAACCAGACTATTAAATATGAGTGTGTGTTTATGTGTGTGTGTTTATATGTGTGTTTATATGTGTGTGTTTATATGTGTGCGTGTGTTTATATGTGTGCGTGTGTTTATGTGGGTGTGTTTATATATGTGCGTGTGTTTATATGTATGCGTGTGTTTGAATGTGTGTGAGTGTTTATATGCGTTTGTGTGTTTGTTTATATGTGTGTGCATTTATATGTGTGTGCGTTTATATATGTGTATGTGTGCGCGCAGTGCTCACTTGTAAACATACGGACATAACGTTTAACCTAATAACAAATAATATCGGATGAAAGATAAACTACATTCGTTCCTTATAAATCACACACACACACATATATTGTATTTGGGCAGCAATCCTTCTTTTATACAAGTTCCATTAAAGACGACTGACAAGGTTAAGCTTTTTATTTAATTTTTCTTATATTCTTACAAGTTTATTCATTCCTGGAAACAAAGTGTGTAAAAACTGTCGAAAAATTCCGCATATCCGACCGCTATCTGCTATTCATTTATCAAGGACGATTTTTACTTTTAATTGAATGTATTTTTTGTCATGTATGTATCTGAAGTTACAGGAATGTATTAATTTCCAAATACGGTCAGCGCATCGTGGCCGTGTTCATATTTAATTTGAGTGCTGGTTTTCTTGTTTTTATTTCCATTGACCAAAAACTTTTTTTTTACATGCGAATTATTTAATCTCTCTCTCTCTCTCTCTCTCTCTCTCACACACACACACACACACATATTCATATTATATATATATTATTCATATATATATATAATATATTCATTTTTATTTATTTATATATATATATATATATATTCATAATTGTGAATATGAGTTTTTGACCCTGGGTTTCACGATCATCATAATTTATCTGATTATCGCAAAATAGTGAAATAACCAACAAATACTATTCTAAAAATAGTGCTCAATACAGAGTAGAGCAAATATAATTATTTATTCGAAAATTATAGCATAAATATGTTATAAAATGACTACAAAAATAGCCATTTTGTTTCAACACTTCTGGTGTTTTATCAAGTGATGGTGTTAAATATAGAATAAAATTATTATTACATTCATCTGTACAAGGAGGAGAAATGTTCTAATTTTTTATATATATATATATATATATATATATATATATATATATATATATATATATATATATATATATATATATATATATATATATATATATATGAGAAATGACGTTCTAATTTTATATATATATATATATATAAAATTAGAACGTCCTTTCTAATTCTGTATATATATATGTGTGTGCGTGTGTGTGTGTGTGTGTTTTGTTTGTGTGTGTGTGTGTGTGTACAAATTAAATATAATAATAATTTATTCCTACAGTAAAGGAAAGCGTGAGGAAAGGACTAATCACCAATTGCTAGAAGACAAAATACTCGTCTCTTCGCAAACGGAACATCACAACCATGCAAATTACAAACTGGAGATACCAAAATCAAGCAAGTACAACAATCTAGTACACTGATACGTGTTTTAAGTAGGATAAAAAGTGGGACATTGAAATCCAAAGGCAAACTGCGATAGCGAAAAATGGTATTTATCAATTCACCCACAGGAATTGAATGTGGCACAAGGCCTTTTTAATGTGGGTATGTCTGAGCCCGTAGGCCCAGCCAAAATAAAACCCATCTAAACCTGCCGAAGCGGGCTAGTTCCGTCAACCTCCCCAACAAAACCCTACCTTCGGCGGAGCTTGTCTGGGTTCCTCTCTGCAAGCAGAGAGTTCGATAGACACCGACCTGGCAGCTCACAAAGCGCAGATACTACACTTTGATCTTAGCCACCGGGCCGAGCGGGTATTCTTTTTATAAATACGCGATAGCGAAAAAATGCCTTCATAAAGATATGCAATGTATTAATCAATGGGAAAACTTTGTTAGAAACATAGAAAAGTTTACTGAACTGTCACGTCATATCTATACTCCTCTATGACATAGAAAGCTGAACAATCTCCCAACAGATGACGAAGTTACTTGAATCAAGAAAATGTGGTTCTACAGAAGGATGTTGAGAACATCACAGACCGAAGTTTTAGAAGAAATGGAAACAAAATTGACACTTATACTTAATATCGGAAAAGTAACATTTGGAATTTCTGTCCCATAATGGGGAAAGAGAAACTGGATAATTTGATACACAGAGAACAGTTTATACACTTACAAAAATAATTCAAAATTCTTTTTAAAATATTGGCGTTTGTATTTAGCTTTATTATTCATGATTAGTAAATATAGTTTTCACTTAATAATATTATCATCTAAATTGCTGAAATTAATTTTAAAATATTTCAAACTTTCAATTCTTTATAAAATTGATTATTCAGTGAAAAAAGTTCTAAAGACAATAGTGTCCTTAATATATCATATTTATATGAGCAATTAAAGCTTTCCTAATCAAATAAAATATTGGTTCTATGGTATTTTTTGTTTTACGATTCAGAGCACATTTTCGGCAACTGGGACAAAGGGAAATGACTCATAAGCTACATAGCGTGCTTGAATAAATGGATGGCAGAACAGGGCTTAAGAAAAAATAATAATAATATTAATTATTGCGAGCTAAACAGGACAGAAGCCTGTGGAGAGGCATGATCTGTAATGCCGTAAAGGGACACTGTACATAGATAAACAAGAATAATCTATTACATTTTCTTGATGTTCTCCGTGAATACCGATTAGGTTGATTATAACCTAATTTACTAGAAGTGGGATAATGGCCAGTCAGTGCCGATATTTAACAGTCCCCCTACGAGGAATGTATGTGACACAAGGCCGAGTTTAACGTGGGTTTCTCCGAGCTTGTAGGCTCGGCCAAAAATATTCCCTTAAAACCCGTATATGCAGGTTCGGTATCTGTCTACCTTCCCGGACGAAACTTTACCCTTCGGCAAAGCTTCATCCGGGTTCCTCTCCGCCAAAGCAGAGAGTTCGACAGAAGTCGCACACAGTCAGAGATTACGTGTCGACTGCCAGTGAGGGCCAGATTATTCTTCAAGACATGTAATATACGTACCTAACCTCACCCGTCGCCCACACTTCTGAGTTTCCGTTGATTAAGTCATAACCATGGCTGTTTTTTTTTTTTTTCTTTTGTTTTTTTGTTTTTAATTTCATTATTTATTTCCATCAATACACGAGTCGGGTTGTCAAGCAAATCTTAAATAGACATCTCTCTTCTAAGATATCTTAGCAAAACTAAGGGTCTCTAGCTTCTAGCGGGCCTGGTTACTAAATCGGGTATTTCTACACGGAGTTCCTAATTGTGGGACGTTAACGTATCCCATTGCTTCTGAAGACAGCGTTACTTGTCACGACGGAGATTCTGCGAAAGGTTCAATCGTACGACAGGGAGAGAGAAAACACATAATGTATGTTCCCCTGCCTAGACCGAAAAACAATATTAATAATAAAATTAAATTTTTCGTTAGCCGGAAATGTAGATTCTGTGATAAATATCAGAAAAAATTGGCCATTATTTACATTATTCGGACTATTGTTCTCATCTTTACATTATTCGGACTGTTGTTCTCATCTTGTTCTCATTAACCAACGCTTTTATCCACTGTGCCATGTGTCCTCGAGGATCCAGTGACAAAACATAAAGATTGTGAGTTCAATACCCGGTTAAGGCAGTGGAGAACTTGGAGAGGGGAATTAACAGGAGATAACTGATAATTGACATCCATTAAACATGGCACATGGAACTAGAACAGTCTACCCCAGTGAGCGAAATAAGCGGTTCAGTTCAACATTCCAACCACCTGAAGAAGGCCGGAGCGTACAACGGCCGAAACGTTGTAATAAATATGGCAACAAAACAAGGACAATAGTCCAAATAATGTAAATAGTGTACATAATACCTCAAGAAAGAAAGAAAGAAAGAAAGAAAGAAAGAAAGAAAGAAAGAAAGAAAGAAAGAAAGAAAGGGGAAACAGAAATAAAGAAAGAAAGAAAGAAAGAAAGAAAGAAAGAAAGAAAGAAAGAAAGAAAGAAAGGGGAAACAGAAAGAAAGAAAGAAAGAAAGAAAGGGGAAACAGAAAGAACGAAAGAAAGAACGAAAGAAAGAAAGAAAGAATCAAAAGAGAACAAAAATGAACGGCCCAAAAGAAAATAATTAAACAAAAACGGAAGAAAAGAATGAATGAATGAAAGAAGAAGAAATTTATAAAAAAGAAGGATTATAAATGAAATAATAACAGAAAGGAAATGAAAAAAAAAGAAGAAGTAAAAAGAAAGAAATATTCGTAAAGATAAGATCTACAATGAAGGAAATATAAGAAAATATCAAATATGACAAAAATAATTACCGTAATTCCCCATGTATAATACGCATTTTTTATAAAAATAATAAGCACAATCGGGGGTGCGTATTATGCAAATCTGCATAAAATCTTTAAAAAATTACCGTAAAATAAAATAAGAATTATCATAAACTAGATTAAAATAATATTATCCTATGTTTAAAACCATTTTTTAATAAGAGTAGGAAACACTGCCTGTAACAAAATTGGATAGGTACAATTTATAGGGTTCGATTACTAAACAAGAGGTGCGTATTATGCATGATTAGAAGCATTTTCCCACAGTTTCAACACAATTTTAGGGGTGCGTATTATGGATGAAGGCGTATTATAGATGGGGTATTACGGTACTAAGTTAGCCGTAAAATAACCAGCGACAACATATACGTGTACTCGGCATTTTCTCTCTGGTGAAACTCTTTCCTTCTTCACTAATCATTTCATATCCTGATGCTTCGAATTCTAGCGGAGGACAAAGGTCAAAGAAGAATTCAGAACGAATCTTCACGAATGTTTATTCTTTGATATGTCGCTAATGTCTTCAAAAATAAGGAAAAATGAGTTTTCCAAAAGAAATAGAATAAATAAATAAAATGAAAATTAGAAGAAAAAAAAAAAAATATATATATATATATATATATATATATATATATATACATATATATATATATATATATATATATATACAGACAGAGAGGGGGTACAAAAGAAGAAGGGGTTGGTCGTCGGACTATTCTGTCCGGGACTCGACAACAGCACGACAGAACAACAGCAGGTGCCTTTTCGCATATTCGCTAAGCAAAGGATCGAGCGACAAAGGCGATTCTGAAACGGAACTTTTGCCGGGATTGATAAAGTGATCAAAAGCGCACCTGGTAGGCTTCTGCAATTCTATCTAAGCATGGAAAGAAAGGCACGCGATAAACACACACACACACACACGTAAGTATGCTATACGCGTAGGTATATATCTGTGGATTTATCCGTGTTTGCGCACACGCGTATGTACGAGGTATATCAAAATTTCGGAGAATGTTAAAAGCGAGTACAACGCGAAAGTTGTTCAAGCATTGCCACTATCTTCTCCGCGCAGTATACATTTTCATATAGTTGTTGGTATGCAGAAAAACTATGAAATAACTTGTGTTAGGTTATGTAAATTTGTTCATGTCAATTACCCCGATATTTTGAGCAAGGTGAACACTAAGTAACCATGGAAACTTTGTCTCTTTGAGAATCGTGAAGTTTGGAAGCATAATTGCTGTCTGAAAAACCCTGTGTACGTCGGTGGTACCCTTAACTTTGTGGATGTATATTTACTCACACCATGTCGTCATAAATTTGGGCTTATGTTCACTAGGAAAAACAGAAGAAAAAAACGTAAACAATAATAAAAAAAAACATGGTAAATTGTATGCTAATTTCATACAATTTTATTTTAGTATTTGTGTATATGCGCATTACATTAGAATTGTGATAAGGTTCATATTATAAAAGCTAGTAAGTCACTCAGTAATATCAAAATTCCTATCATGGAGGGTTTTTAAACACGTGTTGTCATCCCAACAGTACTTGGATAATGAGATTGAATCTCACGTCTCTTGGCGGGATGTTCGTATTTCCAGCAGAAACACTTCCTGTTGCATGCTGGGAGTAATTTTATTATTATTATTATTATCATTATTATTATTATTATTATATTTTAAACGAGATTTAAATTGTATTTTATTTTATTTATAATTTTCATTATTATTATTATTATTATTTCATATGTTACCTTTTCTTTATAATAATAACTATGTTTACAAAACAGAGTACTCTTTGTTACTGCTTAGGTCGGTGTCTGCGTTTGTTTTTTTTTGTTTGTTTTTTTCTTAGTTTGTATTTCATTTCTTTTCTTGGTTTTGGGGTTATTTGTTCTTGGTTTGTCTTTTTATTAATTTTCTGTTAGTCACCTTGCAGTCTTTGTGGTGGTTGTACCGACATTTTGACTTTTTGTG
>CAHIKZ030005552.1:2270000-2282500 GCA_903632075.3 Acanthosepion pharaonis
ATACATTTACATATATATATATATATATATATATATATATATATATATATATATATGCATGTTTCATTAAAAAAACAAAAGTATTATGATTAAGCTTTTGTATTTAAATTTTCTTGTATTGAAACAAGTGCTTTCTTCGAACGCACGAAAATTTAAATAAAAAGCTTAATTGTCGTACCTTATCCGTCGTTTTTAATAAAACATACATAAATGAAGGATTGCTGCCTACATACACAATTACCATATATATATGTGTGTGTGTGTGAGAGAGAGAGTATGTGTGCGTGTATGTGTGTATATGTCTGTAGATACAGGATAAATATATACATATTTTTATATATTACATAAAAGAGAAATTCAAAATTATCTCAAGAGAATATCTGTTTCAACTAGCGTTAATACGCTCGTATTTTTCGACTCGAATGGTGGTGCAGATACAAATTTAAAAATTTCAAAATTAAATGTTAAATAATGAAAAAGAAGACGCAACCGTTAAAAATATGATATTGAGTTAACCTAACGTAATTTTATATAGTCGTAAGGGGAGGCGTTTGTTGTCGGGCTTAAATAGAAAAAATTAACACAAACTTGACACATATTTTAATTCCACCACATTTTTATATTTTCAAAGGCTGCGTTTTCTGTTTCTTTTTTTAAATGTTTAATTTTAATGTTTCTATCTTGATATATCCACAACATTTGCTTCGAAAAAGGCTAGCGTATTAACGCTAGTTGAAATAGCTATTGTCATGAGGTAATTCTGAATGTTCTTTTTATGTAGTTTATATGCTCTGTTATAATAAATACATTGAGGTCTTTTTGCAGATCATTTTTAATATTTTATATTATTAGGATCCAATTGGATTATGTATCACCGGATTTAATAACTTTGCTATATATATATATGTGTGTGTGTGTGTGTGTGTGTGTGTGTGTGAACACACACATACACACAGAGGCATTCTATACACACTATAAGTATATTCTATACACGCATATATACACACACACAGAGGCATTCTATACACACTATGAGTATATTCTATACACACACATATATATATAAACACACACAGAGTCATACTATACACACTATAAGTATATTCTATACACACACATAAATATATAAACACACACAGAGGCATTCTATACACACTATAAGTATATTCTATACACACACACACACATATATATATATACACACACAGAGGCATTCTATACACACTATAAGTATATTCTATACACACACATATACACACACAGACATTCTATACACACTATAAGTATATTCTATACACACATATATACACACACACAGAGACATTCTATACACACTATAAGTATATTCTATACACACACACACACACACACACACACAAACGCACACAGGGTCATTCTTCGAGTTGAGTTTAGGCTACCTCTTGCGGAGAACTTTTAGACCTTTGTGCTTTTACCCTCAGTGCGCTATGTACGCAAATGTTATAAAGAATTTTGACATAATAAAATTATTTTATCTTTATTCGACACCTTATTTCGGCATAATCTTTCTTCGTATACTCAACCGATTTCCGTAGTTTTTTTTGCATTTATTTTCCGCGCAGATTTTATTTTTTTGCAATAACCATTCTTTATGATCCCTTCACATAAAGTCACTCTTAAAAAGACATTAAGGAACCCAAACTATGTAATATTTCGAATACGTCACAGTACGCGTGCTAGAAGAGAAAAAAACATATGAGCAACATACCGTGCCCCGCTTTAGTGTGAATTACAGATTAATTGGACGATATCAGTTGCAATTACCGCAAAAAGCCAAAATTAAAGTTACACAATTAATAAAGAATTGTTGTTTAAACCGTACACTTTTCAATATCTAAATTTAACTTTAAATGAGTGTTTTATTTAATTTTTAATCGCGTGTAACTACAGCAGTTACAAACAGGTTGTTTATGATTCGCCGAGATTGAAAAACTGACGGACATACATACATACACTGCACTATTATATATATATATATATATATATATATATATATATATATATATATTTCTACGGACGATAGAACCCCTATCTATAAAAGGCAGAATGTGTGTGTGTGTGTGTGTGTGTGTAACGAATGCACGGCCGCAATTTTCGACGGATTTGCACCAAAAATTACATGCACATGCTCCAAGTTTTGGGGAAGGCCAAGACCGACTTTGCATTTCCCAACTTCCATCGATAGTGGAAATAATCGAATTTTTCATGCTTCTACGGCAGTTTTCATGTAGTTTGCGCCCATTTTGTACTGGCCAGAGTGAGAGCCTATAGCTGGCTGCCACGAATAGGCAGAAAGATTCTATTGGCCAGCATGAGAGCCAACATCTGACTGACACGAATGTTAACTAGCATGCCAAAAAAATCGAGTGCTGCATTCGTCACAAGTGGGAAAAATTTAAATCTGCATGGCACTTTACTCCAATTGGCTCATTCGCTTGCTTAAACTCAACGTTGATTCTGATTCCGCAGAACTGGGTTGGGTGTGAAAAAGTATTTGTTGTTAACATTCTTTTTTCATTCGGTTTTTCCAGTTAAAAGCTGATCGTTTTGTGTTCATTTTGTTTAGTTCTTTTTTTGTAACAGATTTAATGTTTAGTATAGAGCTTAGAAAAAATTCGCAGTGTGAGATAGGCAAGAAGTAAGACATGTAGCAACATCTGCACGGCAAAGGGTACTCCTTTAAAGGCAAGGAAGAGCAAAAATATTTTAAGTCAAGTGATACCGATTGCTGTATGAGTCATACGATTTTTGAATCAAGCACGGGCAACGCCGGGCCATGCTGCTAGTAAAATAACATTTTTGGCGTTTGACATATTTAACAATTGATGTTTAAAAGAAGGTGGAATAATGGATAGAGGCTTGGATTGAGTAATCGGAGAACCGATTTCGAATTTCCGTTGAATCTATTAAATTCATTTACGTATTAATCCTCTTCTCCCTTCAGCTATGGATAAATAGCAGGACAGACTGGGTTCTATAGCCTTGCATGGCGACTTGTCTAGAAGATGGACAACTCTAAATTCAAAACCTGTGGAGGGTCGTTTGGGTAACTTATGGCACGTAGTGCGCCAGGACTCTGTATTCGGCCCTTCAAAAAGTGTGAATGTTTCTGCACAAAACCTTCACCACCATAATCAAATCCCATGTCATCTCGGGGTGTCGCTTCCGAGGAATTGATCTGCTTGACCTTCATACGTCGAATTCGACGGGTGAGTCGAGTGTATACGTATATATATATATATATATATATATATATATATATATATATATATATAAGGACACAATAGACTTTTTATTTATTAACTGGAAATATTAGTGGATACCCTCATGTGAGTAGACACTCCGTTTATTTTAAACAGTAGATTTATTTTCGTCTAAAGGCCTGAATTATCGACGAATCTTATAAATCAAAAATAGGCCCCCTTCGGCAAGATTCGAACCTTGTTTCCTCTTTGCAGGAGAAACCCTTGTTAGATCCGATGTGATTTAGACGTGCTTCAGATTCCTTTTCTCAAAGATAAGATTTTAAAATTGATTCAGTTGACTCATCTACTTAGCAGCGTGCAGTTTCAAGTTTTCAGCTTTTAATCCAAAGGACTTCCTTCCTAAAAACAAAGCAAGGAATATTATAAAGCAAGGAATATCATATTCTGAGAGTGCAAATGGAACAGGAAAATTGGTAAGAAGTATCGGTGTAAAGAAAATGAGGATTAGTGTGAATTATTAAATGTCAACTTGATAATGTCCGTTCGAAATCTGAAACTGAAGCCTGTTTGGAGTTTTGTACATGACAGGCTGTTTCGATATATCGCAGCTCATCATTGTGACTAGATATGCGATTGCTTAATGAGTTATTTTTTCATAGCAGTAGCAAACATGCCACTGCACAGCCTGTCACTAAAGTCAGTTTCTCCTTTCTCTCCACGATTGTCATTGACTCTACAATTAGAGTCGGTTTTTAAATCGTCTGGTCTCATCGATGTTTTCATGTCTGGCGCTAAATCCTTTTATATAGATCTAACCCGACAGATTAAAAATGGTTTTGATCGAGTGATCCCTAAACATATTCTCTCTTCACATAGTTGTATTCCCTTCCCAGTGAGGGTTATTTATTATTTGAGAGAGTGTGGCCTATGGATTTGGGTGGAGACCATACTTCTTTGAACCTTGTGAACGGGTGCTACAGAATCAAAAACAATGAACTGTGCCAGAAACAGAAACGGTATCATCTGAGGACTTTTAACAACAGCAACTAAATTGTACAACTTATGTAAATCGAAGGTAAAAGAATAACATAATGAAGATGTTGATAATTCACACTACCTCAAAATAAAGGTTAAGAAGAAAATACTGGAAAGAGCGTTAGCAGCTGCTGGACTTGAGAAACCTATTTTTCTGAAAAATTGAAATAACCACGACAAAAACTAATCGACATGATATAATTTAAATTATTTAACCAAAACCTGTTTGAACGAAAATAAGCTGCCTATATATACATAATTTTAACATTTATTTAGGTCTAAAAGAGCCTAAGTTGGCAATTTCAGTTGCGCTCAAATTATTCACGTCAAATTCAAGAATTATTGACGAATTCAACAGAGAAAATATTGTTGCAAATGTAGTTGAAAGGTCTTCTAGAAAAAAAAACATGGCCGTCGTTGAAAGCAAAAGCTAAAATCAAAATAAACTAAATATTACAACTTGAGCCGCTCGAGTGAAAGTAACCAGAACTACTATCACATGAGTATTGAGCATGCTTACGGGCATTCAACTCTCGTAAGATCCGTTTTCTAAAGCCTCGTGATTTGAAATCTGTTTTAGCATTTGAAAATGAACATCTAGATAAGCTTTCCTCAGAGACAAAACCAGATCTTTGGTGCATAATAACAACTCGTTTCTTTGGAATTATCAAAATGGTGCTTTCAATTAAAAGAACATCTTTCGCAAGAGAGAGAAAGGAGTCGATATTTTTGCGGGGGGGGGGGGTTCTCTGCAAACCGAATAGAAAGTTTATTAAGAGCGAATGATACAATGAAACAAAAGAGTTATTGTGAAACATTGGATGTCAGCTTGAAAGTATCTGTTAGAAAACTGAATGTGGAACGTTGGAGCTTTATCTATAATAAGGGTCCACAATGTAAAGCAATTTGTCCAGAAATATATTCAGAATAACAAAATATTTAATGTCGATTTTCATATAATCCAGGTTGAATGTAAATGAAAACCTATGGAAAGAATTGAATGTTTTCTTTTTGAAATTTATGTTTTGGTAAGGCACAGTGGCGTAACTTAATGCATAGCGGATCGGATTGCGGAATCCGAGAACCGAGTTCGAATTTCAGTCAAATCCATTACATTCACTTACGTGCTTGGAAAAGGTATGAATCCACTTCTTTTCCCACCAGCAATGGGTAAATAGCAAGACAGACCGGGTTCTATAGCCTGGAAATGACAACCTACTGCCTAGAAAAATCTGCCTTGTCAAAAATCCCACATCAAGAAAAAGAAAAAGTAAGTAAATGAAATTAGCTAGACTATATTCCTGGAACATATATTTAAAAAAATAAAAAAGATTTTAAATTCTCCCCTCTTTCGTACGCATGTGTAGCTGCATCAAGATAAACATTACTTTAATCCGACGAAGTCCTAAAGAGCGAAACGCGTCAAACGAAAACTTTTTTACACTCCGTCATAGATTATTTCCCTTAAAATTGTTTTTGTTATGTAAAATTGATATATCGTTTTCCCATATATATATATATATATATATATATATATATACTACTATAAAATTGCATATTTTGTTTCGACGTTTAACACATCTCATCATTTTGTAGCAATGATGGTAATAAACGTCGTTTATTACCTTCATTCTTAACTATTTGATGATGTGTGTTTATTACCTTCATTCTTAACTATTTGATGAGATGTGTTTAAACGTCGAAACAAAATATGCAATTTTGTAGTAGTAACTTCACATGTTCTAAAATAACAGTCTATTATAAATGTTTATTGCACTACTCCTGTATTAAGCCGTTTTTTTAAATTAAAGTTATGAACGTTTGAATTTTATAATTTTCTTTCTTTTACATTTGTTTATATATATATATATATATATATATATATATATATATATATATATATATATATATATATTAAAGCTTATAGTAAAACATTGAAATCGCGACACAAAAGCTTTCATATTTCAATATTTTGATTGTACTTCTTCAGGCGTTGGCAATCAGCTCTAAAGAAGTACTATCAGATTATTGAATCATGGAAGCTTTTGCGTAGCGATTTCAATATGTTTTTATTGTAATCTCAAATAATAAAAATAAAAAATAATAATGATATATTGCTCTACTTTGCACTGAGCATTTTTAAAAGTAAATGCTACAAACAGTAGAATTTTACTCCATCTCTTCTTTCATCTATATATATATATATATATATATATATATATATATATATATATAAAGGTAAAAGATAATAGGAAAACTTTATTATTTAATGACGCGTTTCATCCAATGAAAAAATGAAATGCTTTGGACAATTCCATATTGGGCGAAACGCGTCGGTTTTATAATTCAGTTTTCCTATTTTCTTTTATTTTATATATATATATATATATATATATATATATATATATATATATATATATATATATATATAAATGGTGAGTTTACTCAAATATGAGTATCCACTAAAATTAGCGATTAAAGTAATATATATGTGTGTGTGTGTGTGTGTGTGTGTGTGAGTACGTGCGCCCGCGTGTCTCTGTGTGTGCGTATGCGTAGAGAGAGAGAGAGAAAGCGACAGACAGACACAAAAAGAAAAAGATAAAGAGAGTGTGACAGCAAAAAAAGAAGCGGAGAGTAAGAAAGTCTGTAAAAGTGAGTGGAACCTTCAAGAACAAAGCTCTACGACGCCCGGTGTTGTCTTCGTGAACCATGCCTTAATCAAATGAGCTGAGAACATGATCTCCATCCGGGCGGCACGATATCATCACGCAACATACATACTCGCCTTCCTTCCATGTTGTAAAACGTCAATTGGACACAGTGTGAAGGCTAGAAAGGAAGAACCATAGCGATGCCGATGCTGACAATTGTCGGAGAAGAGGATCGCGGTAAGGTTGAATGAGGACAATCAGCGTTTCCCTCTCCTGCCCACCGATCGATTGATCTTTAAAGATACTACAAATACTTATCTGACTACTACTATTACTACTATATTACTTCTACTACCAGAGCAATAATAATAATGATGATAATAATAATTTCGGTCCTGTCAACTATTGGCGACTTCAAAAATATGAAGTTATCTGAATAAAACAATACATCTGTCATGAGATTTAAATTCAGAAAATAGTTTTAGATTGTAAGAATTTTTGAGGTAGTTAATAACAGTTTAATGATACAAATCTTACTAATTAACCCATAGCAGGAGGAGAAGAGGTGGATTCATACATTTCCCACGAGTAATCAATATAAAAAATCCAACGGGAATTTGATTCTCCGATTAACAATTATACAAACCGCACATCCAATTTTATGACATCTGGTATTCCCAAGTAGTCATCCTTCTAGGTACTGGCTATGCTCGACGTTACTTACCTTTAGTGATCGTACAGGAACCGGTGCTTCAACGTGATGTGACCGTAAGATGCAAGTCATAGTACGGATAGAGGTAAGTTAGTACTTCGAATTCTTTGTTCTAACCGCAGGGGTCACCAAACTTTTCCACTGAGGACCAGATAACAGAGAATGACGAGCGAGGGCTGGATAACTATTTTGTTCAATACAATACACTGAATGCACAAAAAATAAAGACAACAAACATACTTATTTACTAAAAAAGTTATCTAAAAAAGACGACAATAGCAATAAAATACTTATATTACACCAAGTGTCTCACAAACTAAGCAAGCAGAAAATGTTAGTGAGATTTGTAAAATGTGCGTTTAATATTTGTTTTGGTATTGCTGCATCCAACCAAGAGAAATGTTTTCAAATGTTCATCAGTCAACCTCGTTCCATGTACTGACTTTACATACTTTAGATTTTATAATAAATTCAAATATATGAACTAATTTGCTGAAATCAGTCCTTTTATATACGTCACACTTCAAACTAGTTTAAACGCGGCAATGCAAGTTAAACATAATTGCTGCAGCAGGTTCGTAATCGCTTTTCTTAGAAACTTAATTTCAGGTACATACACAAAAAGCGCTCGGATAGCAAAAGTTGCAAAAAGTTGCTGAATTTTTTATTTCACTGATTTTCCTAAAACTTATATTACTCCCAGATGCAAAACTCAGATTGGCCAAATTTTGGCAGTTTACTTACATTTATTTTAATTTTTTCTCCATAGTAAGTTTAACTCCAATCTATTGATAATACCATATAAATAATTATATTTTAGCTCATTTGTGGCACAGTGAAGCAGCAAACCTGATGAACTGACGTTGGGGGCCGGATCCAGCCCACTAGCCGTAGTTTGGTAACCCCTGTCTTAGAGCATGAACAGATAGAAAAAAAAAACACCTGGGTGCGGCAGTAATACCTACACATTTTAAACTATCATCTGCCTGGTACTAATGAACTTCGTCATGTGCAAATAGTGTCTTCATCTCGCTAATATCTTATCATTTTTGCAAATACCATCAGTTACTATCATCTTCAACCGGTGCCGACAGTTGTTGAAATATATTTATAAAAACTGGTGAATCTGCAATTGCAGCACACAGAGATTTTCGTCTTCAGAATGAATAATGCGCTCTCCAATAGAAAATGAATAATGCTATGTGTTTAAAATTTCAGGGCAACAAGTTCAGTGCTTAAAAAAAGCCACCTGGAAGACCTCGATGCGCACGAAATTCCAGGTGTTGGAAAACTTTAGAAATCGTCTACAAGATTCTACGCTGAATAGAATCATCATTTGTAGGATGTCGTTTTTAACACTAAATGACTCAATACTATAACCCTTTGCTTAACCCTAGACCACTAACCATGGGTATTGTTATGGTGCAGGTTAGGACCAAGTAAGAACAACACGAACACAAGAGTAGCAATAACGAATGTATATTACACGAAATAATAATTCAAGATGTGGAAGGTGTTAGTATGACTGTCAGTCTGGTTTTGAGTGACTACTATCGGCTCGACTCGATTCGGTATCTAGCTCCCCCCCACCACGAGGGTTGCCTGTGGCATAAAAGCCGACCTTAACGTGGGTTTTACGAGCCCGTAGGCTCATTCAAAAAATGCCCGTAGAAACTGTATAAACGGGATCGGGTGGGTCAACCTCCCCGAACGAGACTCTGCCCTTTGGCGGAGCCTCGTCCGGGTTCCTCTCTGCTCAGAGGCAGAGAGTTCGACCGTCAAGCCGAGAAGCTCGGCTTCATCTAGCCACCCCCACGAGGGTTGCATATGACACAAGGGCGAGTTTAACGTGGGCTTCCTAAGGCCGTAGGCTCGGCTAAAAATTGCACGTAGAACCCGTATCAACGGGATCGGGTTGGTCAACCTCCCTGAACGATACTCTGCCCTTTGGCGAAGCCTCGTCCGAGTTTCTCTCTGCTCAGAGACAGAGAGTTCGACCGTCATTCGGTATCTAGCCACCCCCACGAGGGTTGCATGTGGCACAAGACCGAGTTTTTACGTGGGTTCCCCGTAGGCTCGGCCAAAAATGCCCGTATAACCCGTATAAACGAGATCGGGTTGGTCATTCTCCCCGAACGAGATTCTGCCCTTCGGCGGAGCCTCGTCCGGGTTCCTTACTGCTCAGAGGCAGAGAGTTCGACCGTCAAGCCGAGAAGCTCGGCTTGATTCGACCCTCTCTCTTGAGAGGCGTAGTATACATAGTGTTAGGAAGAGTTAATTCTGTAGTTATAGGCAAGGACCCATGACGGATATATAGTACCCAGCGCAAATTTTCATATTTTTAATTAGAATTTTCAGTACCTGATTTTCTCATCTAAATAATGTTTTTCATTTCCTATTAATGTTACCTCAACGTACAATGTTTGAAGTGCCTGCATGTAAAATATTTCAAATGAAGATTTGAATATATATATATATATATCAGGTATGATATACCCATGGTTAGTAGTGATATCACTTTAACTGATGGTTACTGTTCTAAGGTTAAACAACAGTGAAATATTTTTTTTTATTAATCGCAGCTGCCTTAGTCATCTTGTTAACCATTAAAATGTGGGATTTATTTCTGCAGCACCCTATCGGAAATTCTGAAAATCGAACAATTGTGAAATTCTAAGATATTTGCATTTAATGAAGTGTCTTGAACGTCAGTTGTGACTTAAGCTAACACCAGGTCTCAAGTTGAACTCGCATGTACAATACAGCACTAAAGATGTTATGACAATGGACCGTTTCTTGTGTCCGCTCTATAAAGTACTTTAAGAATTTACGCCATGCTCTGTCTTTGCTCAAGTGGAATAAGACCAAAATAGACTATTGCTGTCATATACGGTCTGGATATGCCAAAACTTCACTTTTTGGCGTTGACAAAACTCAAAAGCGTTTGCGCAGTCATGTGGGTTCTAAAGTATTTTCCATTCTGCAAGCTTTTTCATCAGTTTCGTTCTCAGCTTCGTTCATCATGAATTGTAGGAATTTAGGATCTGATCGGAGATTCTGAAACAATAATAGCTTAATTTTTGCAAGTTATTAGGCGGTCATTATCCCATTGATCTGTTAGAGCAAGATCAGTGGACAGATGTGCACCATATCCTGCTAAGGGTGTTTGTATATTTAAGTCAAATTGTTCACTTGCCTGAAGTTATTGGTTATGATACGACACCTAACATAACACCTAAGGACATAAGTAATTCCAGTTGGAGCCCTTGGATTAGTTGGAAAAGATTCCAATAGAGGCATTGAAGGGATTCCTGGAAGCCCATGCCTTAAAGAAATACAAAAAAAAATGTTCTCACGAGTACAGCCTGCATATTACGAAGGGCGTTATCTATGTAAAATATGTGTGATTTTTTTCAAATATGATCGGTGGAAAATGTCATGATACCATTTCTGAGATTTGGTCTCTGGTAGGGACCCGGAAAGAAATGTATGCACACCAAAAATCAAAGGAAATAATAATAATAATAATAATAATAATAATAATAATAATAATAATAATATCTTCAAAAATAACAGAGTACAATGATTTTGAAGCAGAAATCTCAAAAATATGCCACTTGAAAAAAATGGCAATTTGATTTGGGGTTGAGCGCCTGAGTTTAATTGAAAAAAGGTTCTGATAGACTCTTTGAATGGATTCCTGGCAGATTATGTCTTAAAGAAAACAAAAGATTAGTTTCACGAGAACAGCTCACACCATACAAAATGCTTTATCTATGTGGAATGTTTGTTTTCTTGGGTTGTTTTATTTTTTACACAAATCTGTTGGGGTACAAGTGACGATGCCTTTTCTAACCATAAATCTCTCATTGGGATCTGGAAACGAAATGTGTATACAAGAGAAATCAAAGGAAATGACAATAATAATGATAAAAATAATAACTAGAATGGCCCTTGAAAATTTGACTGTTTTCCTATTTGACATATCTGAGAAATATTCATTCTTGAGCAAATGATTTAATAAGCTGATAGAAAGTTATATGACAATAAAATATTTGTAGAAAGTCCCCTATTGTGTCATTAAATATTTCAGCTTAACAACTTTAATAAAATATTGCAATAACAATCATAAATATGAATGCTGGTCGTTATTTTAAGAAGTAAGGGGGTACAAATGAAAAGATTTGAAATTGACAGCTCTTTTCATTTCAATGAAACGGCCGTTAAACGTTTTTACCTTCTTTTTTTTCTTTTTTCGTTCATTTTCTCACTGAAACCAAGTAGCGCCTCTGTTACGTCTTTTGTTTTTCCACGCAATCAAAACGGAATAGTTCATTATTTATGAGCTATTGGCAGGGCGTAATGGTCGTACAAACTAAGAGACTAATGAAGAGAGGGACAAGCACAATCATTATATGATAATAATAATAATAATAAAAATAATAATAATAATAATGTGTTTTCAAGACAGTATTATATGTACTTAGAGACAAAGAAAAGTGTGTGGAGCTGCTATGCAATATCAATACTCCTATATGGCAGCAAATGCCGGATAATTTCCTCACACATTAAGAGAACACTTGAGACAACATTAATGTGGTTATACAGTTACAAATACCATGGACGGACCATGTAAACAATGAGGAAGTTCTTAAGGAGAAATTAAATAAAAGCACACTTATGCACAGTATAAGAAAGCGACAGCTGAAATATTTGGAACGCATAATGAGTGAAGATGGCTTGGAAAACTTGACACTCAGAGGAAATACTGCTTGTTCAGAGGCTGCGGACCATGTTCTTCATGAAATTGTGTCGATGCATGGGGGTATGCGGTAGGAATAGTAAAAAGAGATA
>CAHIKZ030005552.1:2287500-2320000 GCA_903632075.3 Acanthosepion pharaonis
TGATTTGAGGTCTTTTTCAGGAGAAGTTGCCAGGTTAGTATGTCTGGATGCGTTTGAATTTGTGTACTCTTTTGAGGGTTTGTATTATTCCAATTTGTTGGAAGGACAATCAAAATGAATACGCGTGAGAAAAAGATTATTTGATACTTATCAGTTCATCAGAAAGAGAGATATTGAACGACCAGTGTGTATGTGTGTGTGAGCGCTTGTGTGTGTGCATGTGTGTGCGTATGTGGCTATGTGTGTGCGTGTTGGGGTGTCATTTGCTTAGGACCAGAACGAGACAGTTCAAATTTCTGGAAAGAGTGTTTGGAGAATCTGATACTCACTGGGTATCTTGAATGCAAGTGACCCAGAGCGAATGATCAAGCAACCTGCTTAAACACACAAACTATAGGAAGCTGTGGAGAGAACTGAACGTGTACGTCCTGAAACGACAGGGCACATAAAATAAGAAGCGTAATCTATTATAGTGCAAGATCAAATCAGGAAGATGATGGTTGGGAGGTCGTTTTGAAGCAATCTTCCAAGAGGAAAATCAGTATTAAAAATCAGAATTAATAAGACTTTATTTTCTTTTTCATTCTGAGTTCAAACACCGACTTCCAGCACGTGCAGAAGATACGCAACTATCTCTGCCATTAGACAAATCTAGATATAGCAGTTATTAAGGAACAATCGCAACGTTTTGTATATTTGCACTTATTAAAATTGGGAACGTAATTCCTCTGCTCGGAGTATGGAAAAGGACGCCATGTATAAAGACGGCTTTGATACGCCGTGAAAAGGCGCCAGAGGACCTGAACGACTTGGATATCAGATTGTTTTAGAATTTCAAAATCTTTCCATCTTCAGATTGTCTTCTGTTTATTTCATATTATCCAACGTTATTTTTGTTTTTATATTATTTTCCATGTAAAATGAAATAAAATTCCGGTAGGTCATTTGTGTATGATATTAACAAAAGAAATAAAATGCATCAGCGGAATAAAAAACAAAGGGAGGTAATTAAAGAATTTTAGGAGGTAGAAGAACTTTATACGATAGAGAAAAGGCGTGCGTTCAAATCGGTGAGGTTTCTTCAATTCACCATAATTCATATTTCACTCCCTTAATCATTTCTTTTTCATTTTTTTTTCTTTAAACCTTAATTCTTCATTTCCTTTATTTAACTATTTTGAGTTCATTCGTTATTTTCATTCATAGTATATCTAAGAATCTTTCTTTCGTTCTGCTTTTATTTATTTATTTTTATTTCTTTATTTTCCTTTTTTAATTTCATTCGTTCATTTTATTTTTCCTTTTTATTCATTTTCGGCTTTAAACTTACCCATTTTTTTTCTTTCTTCCTTTATTTTCAAACTTTTTATTTCATGATTTTTTTCTTTAATTTGCTTTTTTTCCCCTTATTCTGTTCCTACTTCTCCCTGCTTACTCTCCATCTTTGTTTTGACATTTTTTCTACTTTAATCTTAACTCTTCCTTGTTTCTTATTTTGACTTTCCGTCGTTTCTTCTTTCTTAATTTATTTCTATTACTCTTTTCCTTGTCTCTTTCTTTTTATATTATTTCCTTTTTTTCCCTTTCATTCTGTCTATATTTCTAAGATAAAGTAAGTAGGATTACTTACATTATTTACATTATTCGGAGTGTTATCCTCATCTTCATTGCCATATTCACAACGTTTAGGCCTCTATATCTCTGAGATGAGGTATTATAATTACTTACATTATTTACATTATTCGGACTGTTATCCTCATCTTCATTGCCATATTCACAACGTTTCGGCCTCTATATCTCTGAGATGAGGTATTATGATTTTACATTATTTACATTATTCGGACTGTTATCCTCATCTTCATTGCCATATTCACAACGTTTCGGCCTCTATATCTCTGAGATGAGGTATTATGATTACTTACATTATTTACATTATTCGGACTGTTATCCTCATCTTCATTGCCATATTCACAACGTTTCGGCCTCTATATCTCTGAGATGAGGTATGATGATTACTTACATTATTTACATTATTCGGACTGTTATCCTCATCTTCATTGCCATATTCACAACGTTTCGGCCTCTATATCTCTGAGATGAGGTATTATGATTACTTACATTATTTACATTATTCGGACTGTTATCCTCATCTTCATTGCCATATTCACAACGTTTCGGCCTCTATATCTCTGAGATGAGGTATTATGATTACTTACATTATTTACATTATTCGGACTGTTATCCTCATCTTCATTGCCATATTCACAACGTTTCGGCCTCTATATCTCTGAGATGAGGTATTATGATTACTTACATTATTTACATTATTCGGACTGTTATCCTCATCTTCATTGCCATATTCACAACGTTTAGGCCTCTATATCTCTGAGATGAGGTATTATGATTACTTACATTATTTACATTATTCGGACTGTTATGCTCATCTTCATTGCCATATTCACAACGTTTCGGCCTCTATATTTCTGAGATGAGGTATTATGATTACTTACATTATTTATATTATTCGGACTGTTATCCTTATCTTCACTGCCATATTCACAACGTTTCGGCCTTTGTACTTCGGCATTCTTCAGGTGATTGGATCTCTGAAACAAGGTATTATGATTACTTGCATTATTTACATTATTCGGACTGTTATCCTCATATTCAACACCATATTCACAACGTTTTGGCCGTTGTACGCTCTGGCCTTCTGCAGGTGATTGGATCATTGAGATGTGGTATTATGAGTACTTGCATTATATTACATTATCCGAAATGTTATCCTCATCCTCATTGCCATATTCACAGCAGTTTTTTTAGGCTCTGCTTATATTCAGATGATTGGAATTTCGAACCGGACCTTTATTTTACCCACTAGAGTAGATTGTTCTGGTTCCACGTGCCATATCTCTTCTTGATGTCTCTGTTATTTTCTTTTGACCCCACTCTCCAAGTTTTGGTCCACCACTAATGTGGCCAGGTATTGAACTCACAACTCTTTGGATCCAGTTACTGGATCTAACCAACGCCTTTATCCACTTGACTTCCTTCTCGCCTTAACTTCTTTTCCGTTCCTCATTCGTATATATCACATTTTATTTTCTTTCTTTGTCTCTTTACTTTTTCATTCTTTTCCCTTTCTTTCTCTTTCTTTCTCTTCTTTATTTCTTCTTTCTCTTTGTCACCGTTTCAATTATACTTTTTCTCTTTACTTTTTCATTCTTTTCCCTTTCTTTCTCTTTCTTTCTCTTCTTTATTTCTTCTTTCTCTTTGTCACCGTTTCAATTATACTTTTTCTCTTTACTTTTTCATTCTTTTCCCTTTCTTTCTCTTTTTTCTCTTCTTTATTTCTTCTTTCTCTTTGTCACCGTTTCAATTATACTTTTTCTCTTTACTTTTTCATTCTTTTCCCTTTCTTTCTCTTACTTTTGTCACTGTTTCAATTATACTTTTTCTCTTTATTGCTTTGGTTGTTCCTTACTTCTTTTTCCTCGTTATCGCTTTCTTCCTTATTCCTTTCTTTTTCCTTCTCCATTGATTTAACCTTAAAAATTTCAGGGTAGATAATAAGCAAAGGTACAGTTTTTCAAAAAATTCCTCCAAAATGTAGGGCAGAATTGGGCTCCTTCGCCAGTTCATGAAGCACGGATGAATGAATAAACAAAAATATCAAGAGGGGCTAAGAATTCAAACTCATTTCTTCCAAATGACTAAACATCATTTTATTTTGTGAAGCCCTTCTCTGTACTGTTTACTTCTCGGCGTCCAAATTTATTTCGATTTGTAGTCGACTGTAGATAAATTCAATATACATTTTGAAAACATCGGGATTATGTATGAGAATTAACAATTGAAACAAAAACACCGTTGGCAGAATAGTATATAGTAAAAAGAAAAAAGAGAAACGCATGCAGAAATTGCAATCTGTTCATGAAGGCAGAAAATGAAAATTATGGAATTTAAGAATCGGAATGATTTAATAAACAAAAAGAATGAAATTATTACGAACTGTCTTTACACTAACGCATTGATTTTGAAAGACGTGACAAGAACGCGAGACAGGTTAAGCCTAAAAAAAGAAACAAGAGCCTGTTTTTAAAAGTCGCTAAATGCGAAGCAGGCTTTTACTGGTGATTTTAAATAAGGCTTTTTTATGGTGATTTTAAATAAGGCTTTTTTATGGTGATTTTAAAGTAAAGGTTGATTTATATGCGTGTTAAAATGAAACTTTAAATGTATTAATAACAGAGCAATGTTATATACATAAGTAAAGGAATAGAAAAGCAAAGGATATACACATAGCTATCTATCTATGTATGTATGTATGTATCTATCTATCTATATATATCTATATATATATATATATATATATATATATTTCAGTATTTATCTGTCTATCTGTCTATATATATATATATATATATATATATATATATATATATATGTATTCAGCCTAAATCTAGCTAGGTATCTGTAAATGCCTGTTTCTATCTATGTATCTATTTCAGTCTCCATCTATCTATCTATCTATCTATCTATCTATCTATCTATCTATCTATGGCTCCCTCTCTATATATATGCATGTATATATATATATAAATAAATATATAAATATATATATATATATATATATATATATATATATATATATATATATATATATATATATATATATATATATATATATATATATACATATATGTACATATATGTAATATCTAGCCACACGTATTCAAGGATCCCCCGTCTAATAGGGCGGCTAGGCAAACCCATATTGCAGACGCTCGCTCAGGTTTATTTATGTTTGTTCAATACCCGAATACTGCAAATATGCTGAGAAGACCTTAGTTACACTTTCTGCAAGAGAGCGTGTTATTAAGCGTGACCAACGATGTGAACAAGCCCAGCAAGCTCAAGCATTGGTCAACCCGTGGTATGCTTATCATCCACTTTCCAAAGTATATATATATATATATATATATATATATATATATATATATATATATATATATATATATTTGTGTGTGTGTGTGTGTGTGTGTGTGTGTGTGTGTGCGTGCGTGTGTGTGTGTGTGTTTTAATAACGATAGACAAATTACCACATTTAAGCTTTTTATTTAATTTTTCTTGTGTTCGAACAAGTGTTTTTTTTTTGTGGGGGTGCACAGTGTGTGCAGAAACTGTGTGTGCGTGTATATTTCTTGAGTTTATATGGATGTTTTATTTTCTAAACACAGTTAGCACATTGTGGCCATGTTCGTAGTTAATATTGTTAAGTGTCGGCTTTTTCTTTTTATTATTTAGGCTACCGTTATTTTTCATCTGTTTTTATAGGTGGTTTAAGTTATTACGTTTATGTTTTCTACTGGTATGTTTCAAATGGAGTCTGGTAGCTTTTTGTGTGTGTTTAAATGGGTTCTAATAAAGCTATGCTCAGATATGTGTAACGTAAGGCGTCTCGATAGGCATGTAGTTGTATGACCGATGTAATTATTTCTGAATTCGGTTTGTGCAGAAACACAGTTCCTTAAGCGCTTAAGGGTCATTTTAACTCATAGAGAATGTTCGTTCGTTGTAATTTTGATTTTGCTGCTGTGTTGTTACTTTGAGGATAAGGTTAGCTGTCGTATATATATATATATATATATATATATATATATATATATATATATATATATATATGCTATGCTACATTTATGCGTTAGCTTGCTCAATATCAGGATAGAGGGTATGTATATATCAAAGTGGGCCTTGCAGTCATGAACTAAATCTTCAGGCTACTGAATATATATATATATATATATATATATATATATATATATATATATAGATAGATAGATAGATAGATAGATAGATAGATAGATAGATAGATAGATAGAGCTATATCTAAGTCGACACTGAGGTCTACACCGACTAGCGACAGCCTCTTTCTTCCTTAAAACTACCTTTATGTTCTGACATCAGCAACACAAGAGCGCAAGGATCGCTTGTAAAAGATTCCAATTGATTCATTGAAAGAAATTCTGGTAGCCCAGGCCGAATGAAATACAAAAAATGTACTCACTAGTACAACCCACCTCTTACGAAGGGCTTTTTCTATGTAAAATATGTGTGATATTCGGTGATTTTTTTTCTCTCGGAAACACTCAGTAGAAAATGCCATAATGCCATTTCTAACCTTCGATCTCTGGTTGAGGTCCGGAAAGAAATGCATATAAACCAGGAATCAAACGAAATCGAAACCACTTAGAGATGGTATGAGCACAAAACCAAACACAGTTACCCAAAATAACGATGTAACTATCGTCTGGGATATGCCAATTCAAACTGACAGGAAATAAAAGCCAACAGACCTGATATTATCATAAAAGACCAGAAATTCAGGAATTGTCTGTTTATTGACATAGCGGTGCCATCTAAGAGAAACACCTTAATGAAAAATATCAAGAATTTGTCTAAATACAAGGACCGGGAGATCGAGATTAACAGGATTTGGGGAATGAATGAGACTACCAAAAGTAATCAGAGCTCTGGGCCTCGTGAAAAAAGGAATCGGCAATTTTACTAAGTGTCCCAACATGTAACATCAACATAAATGTTGTTCAGAATATCGCCCCCTCCCTAGGAATATCCCATATACTAGGAAAAATGTTATCAATTAAATGACAGGTCTATACAGACTGAGGACCATATTTGGGACATGGATCTATGGGATACAAAGCAGGAAAGATATCATACACAAATAATATTGAAATCACTGATCACTAACACTGGTCAACCAGATAGTCCTTACCAGCGTTAATCCAAGCTGAGATACATAGATAGCTAAAAAGTTTGATTACTTTTGTTTTTTTATGGTTTATCAAAATATCGTTGCTTATGTAACGTAGAAACATATTTGGAATTCTGAGGATTATTCGGTTTTCAGAGTGAATATTGCATTAACGATCCCCTTAGAAAAACTGAGTTATTCCAGATATATACCTACTATTAAACCCAAAGTTGGGGAGGTGCATTTATACATTTCCCAAGTGAATGCAATGCAGCCGACTGTAATTCGAACTCGACTCTACCATTTCTCATTCTGTGCGGAAGATATTTATGAAGACTGACATTGCGAGATAAGAAGCATATAGATACCTAGATAGATAGATGTGAACACAGATAGATAGATAGATAGATAGATAGATAGATAGATAGATAGATAGATAGATAGATAGAAGATACTGAAATACATACATAGACCGGAACAGGCAGTACAGATACCTCGCTAGATTTAGGCTGAAAAGTATATATATATATATATATATATATATATATATATATATATATATATATATATGTATGTATGTATATGTATATATATATATATATATATATATATATATATATATAGACAGACAGATAGATAAATACATCGATAGAGACTGAAATACACACACACACACACACATAGATAGATAGATAGATAGATAGATAGATAGATAGATAGATAGATAGATAGATAGATAGATATGAATAGTCTTAGATACATACATACATACATACATAAATACGCACATACATATGAATAGGATATGATAGATATGAATATATATATATATATATATATATATATATATATATATATATATATATATATATATATATATGGGTATGTCCACTATTTCGGCATAAATTTTCTATATTGAAGTTTTAAAATGAATTTTTTACAATGAAAAAAACATTCTTGAAGATTTCATTTTAGCTTTAATTGAAAGTTTAATAACTAAATTTACGATTTCTATTAATTAAACAATTCTGGTGTATTTCAGATAGAAACTATATACATTTGATTGTCAAATTTAATTTCAAATTTTAAATTTTCTTAAAACGGCCATTTTCTTAATTTTAAGAAATTTGTAAACAAACACAAATTTATCGATTTTTAAAATATTTAAAAAATTCTGACACGTTATTTTCGTAAAATTAAAAATTTAAAGTTAAAGTAATCTGATTTCAAAGAAATCTTTGTTACTTATAGCATAAAAAAATAATATACAAGCAATTATTTACGAGCGGTCCCGTTCATCTGTTCGATCTTATTGATACTGGTTGATTGACGAGCCGATAACAGCTACTACTGATGACCATACATGACATAATTTTTAAGTCTGAGTTTTTAAAAAAATTATTCTATTTTAGTATGACACACACTAATGGAAATACAATACATAAAATAAAATTATTTAGTGAAATAGTAAATGAAAAAAAGAAAAAATAATTTAAAATTTAAAGTTTACACTTTTACAGCTGATCGGAAAATACAATCTGTTAATAAACGAAATATTTTGAAAAAGCCACGTAAAGGGACAAAACCCTTAGATCACGTGACCTTGTTATAATAATGGCAATTTCTGTATATCATACATGGAAATAAGGAATGTATTAAGTAAAAAAATACAACATAAAAAAATTATTTTAAAAAAAAAAGTAGCTCAACTAAATTTATTAAACTTAGCAAATTTGGATTCGTAAATTTTTTTTCTACTTAATTATTACATAATATTGAGGGGCCCTCCTAATACAGAGCTTTACGCGATGTTAAACTATTATAAATTATTATAATTAAAACTTCTTAAAAAACGAAAAAATTCTTGTAAAAATTAATTATTCATCAGAAAAAAATTATTTCTTCAGACAATAATGTCCTTAATATTACTTATTTACAAAAGCAATTAAAAGCTTTTCTAATTAAGTAATATCATAGTTTTATTGGATTCATTATTTTTCAATTCAGACAAGATTTTCAGTTAAGTAGCTCAAATTTGTGAAAGAAAAGTAGGTTATTTACCATCTCCAAAGATTCCTTCTTTTAACAAAAAAATAAAATTGAGGAGCCAAAAAAAGGTTTTGGGCGAAATTTCATGAAATTAACTAAGTGGGGGTAACATATTTAAAAAAAAATATTTTTTACCAAAATTTTCTAAAAACAAAATATTTGAAAAATAATTTCATTCATTTGTGAATAAGTCCTGAAAATTTCATTAAGATTGGACAATTATTCTATTTTTACAAGAATTTCCAAATCAATATATTTTCAACGGTAAAAAACGCAAAAAAAAACTATGTTATTTTAAAGGTCGCCGCGATGACGTAAACAAAGACGACTTTAACCAAAATTTCGAACGTGTTAGAAAATATTAAAAATTTCAAAAAATAATTAAAAAATACTTTTTTCTTTCATCTTAATAATAACATAAGCATTTTGACGATAATACTTTATTTTCTTTAAGTTTGTGGCATTTTTCATTTACGCTATGCTGTTTTTCCGCGAAAACAGTGGACATATTATATATATATATATATATATATATACATAATACATACATATGAATAGATACATATATAGATACATAGATACGTATATATATATATATATATATATATATATATATATATATATGCATACATACATATGAATAGACTTAGGTAGATACAGATATGCATATGAATAGACTTAGATACATGCCAATAGACTTAGACATGAATAGACTTACATATGTATAGACATATAGAGAGATAGATATGGACAGGCAGCAATAGATAGATAGATAGATAGATAGATAGATAGATAGATAGATAGATAGATATGAAAAGGTCGAAGTAGATAGGTTTATGTGTGATCATTTTTATATTTTTCACTATATAGGTATTTTAATGTCTGGCTTTATGCTATACAAGTCCAGAAGATAGTGACCCCTTTTCAACCAAATCAAGTGTTTGCCGACTTCGATAAATCAGCATTCGAATTTTCCTTAAACATCTGCGCCGACCACATCCACCGGTGGTCAATAATCGCCTTTGTAAGCTATTTACAAGAATGCACATCGTTACATGAAAACATTCAGTGCAGACACAGAAAAGAAATGTGATGGTGACGGGAGACGGGGCGCTAACGGTGAAGAAAAATTGAAATAATTTAAATGTGGGACACCCAGAAAAATTGAAAAGAGGTGTGAGTGTCACCTTGCGCTGCACAAATTAAAAGGGTCTGTGTTTGTGTGTCTATGTGGTACCTCTGCCTTTGTGTGATGTGTGATGTGATATGTGTGTGTGTGTGTATGTACGTGTTGTGGAAGCTGTTTTGCACCATTCAAAAGATCCTCTGTCAGCATTTAGCGTTTATTTCTGCTATGCGGGCTTAGGTAGCTGCTTTCGCTAGCTTCGAGGCCGTGAATGGAGCTGATTTTTATCGGCTCCAATTAACGGAAGTAAGAACTCCTTCTGATGGAGTCTGATCTTTATGTCGCGGGCAATAACAAAAAAATTACCAACCTTGCCTGTAACAATGGCATAGGGAGAATTAATCAGTCCACGGCAAGAGAAAATATTGATTGGGAATTCGATTAAACTTTTCGATTTTTACTCATTTTTGTTTTCTTCCACATTTGGCCTTTTGAATTCTCTCTTTTCCTCATTTTTATTTTACATTCTTCCCCTCCCCTCTCTCTCTCTCTCTCTCTCTGTGTGTATCATTTTCTCTGTCTGTCGATCTTTCTACATATCTATATAAATATATTCTTTTGATTCTTGCCCTTTGTTTTAATTTCAATAATAGGCGTTACTTTTTAGTTTTTTCCCGCGTAAAATTCTCGTCTGCATCTTTTTGAGATTTACATCTGGTTCTCCATTTTTTTTTCTTTTCTTTCCTTTCTTCTCTTGACTCTTTTGCACAGATCTTCTTTTTATTCCCTTCTCTCATAATTGCAATTCGTCCTTTTTTTAGTTATATAAAATATTTCCTTCCTCTATTTCTTTAAAGATTATATTTACCTCGTTTTTTTTTTCCTTTCTTTACTTTTTTTCCTTTTTCTCATTTATTTTTACTTTCGTCCCTCTTACTTCACTATCTTTCTTTACTATTTCACTTTTTATCACTTCTTCCTCTCTGTATATTCGTTTTAATCTATCTATCTATCTATCTATCTATCTATCTATCTATCTATCTCAATCTGTTCATATCTATCTGTCTATCACTGCCTGTTCATATCTATCTATCTATCTATCTATCTATCTATATATCTATCTATCTATATATATATATATATATATATATATATGTATATATATATATATTTCTATCTATCTATCCATATATCTATCACATTTTTGTCTTTTTGATTCTATTTTCTTTCCAGAATTAACCCTTCTCATTGTTACGCGTTCGGCATCACGAAACTTTCTCTTCTTTTTTTTTTTAATGTTCATCTTGCTCGTTCGTTCGTTCCTTCTTTCTTTCTTTCCTTCCTTCCTCCCTTCCTGAGCTTTTGCATTCAGTTTCTTTTTCTTAGATTCATTCTAGAATGTTGACACTGTCACCCTGTCGCTCTCTTTTCTTTTTTTCATTTCTTTTTATTTCTTTCTCCCGTTTTCTTTTCTATACTTTCTTTCTATTCTTTCTTTGTTTCTATTCATTGTTTCTTTTATTTCTTTGTTTCTTTGTTTCTTTCTTATTCGCCTATTCTTCTTTTCTCTTTTATTATTTCAGTTATTCCAACTCGAGTCAGTTGTTTTATTTCAATTTTTGTCTTTTCAATTTTTTTACAATATATTTTCTTCTTCCTTTTCTCTTTATTTATTTTTAATAAAAATATATAATCGTCTATTCTCTTCCTGCTTTCATTATTTCTTTCCATTTTTCTGTTTTCTCTTTCATTTTATACCTCCCTCTCTCTCTCTCTATCTCTCTCTAGATCTCTCTCTCTCTCTCTAGCTCTAGCTCTCTCTCACACTCTCTCACTCTCTCTCTCTCTGCATGTTTCCGGATCTTTCTTCCTTCCTACATTCCTTCCTTCTTTCTTTCTTTCATTCCTTCCTTCTTTCCTTCCTACCTTCTTTCAATCTTTCTTTCATTGCTTCCTTCCTTCCTTCCTTCTTTCCTACTTTCTTTTTTCTTTCTTTCCATCCTTCCTTCCTATTTTCTTTCCTTCCTTCCATCCTACTTTCACTCTTTCTTTCTTTCCTTCCTACCTTCCTTCCTTCTTTCTTTCTTTTCTTCTTTCCTTCCTTCCTACCTTCTTTCCTTCATTCCTTTTTTCCCTGTTTCCTTCCTTCCTTCCTTTGTTTCTTTCTTTCTTTCCTTCCTTCTTTCTTTCTTCCTTCCTTCCTTCCTACCTTCTTTCCTTCATTCCCCTCCTTCCCTGTTTCCTTCCTTCCTCTCTTCTTTCTTTCTTTCTTTCTTTCTTTCTTTCTTTCTTTTTTTTTTTCTTTCTTTCTTTCTTTCTTTCTTTCTTTTCCTTCCTCCTTCCTTCTTTCCTTCCTACTTTCTTTTTTTTCTTCTTTCCATCCTTCCTTCCTACTTTCTTTCCTTCCTACCTACTTTCATTCTTCTCTTCCTTCCTTCCTTCTTTCCTTTCTTCCTTCCTTCTTTCTGTCTTTCTTTCCTTCTTTCTTTACTTCCTTCCTTCTTTCTTTCTTTCTTTTCCTTCCTTCCTTCTTTCTTTCTTTTCCTTCCTTCCTTCTTTCTGTCTTTCTTTTCCTTCCTTCCTTCCTTTTGCCTACTTTTCATAATAATCATCAACCTAGTCCCCCCCAAACTCTCTTCTACTCCCCTCCGCCTCCCTACGTGTTTATCTTTTTCCTGTAATTGTACACTTTTATCGACCAAGCGATTAAAATACGACCCGACAATAACTTTTTCTTCTTCTTTACTCATAACTGACGCCACATTGTCATTTCTTCATGTCGCAAGTGTTTAACAGTAAAAGAATTATATATTGACACCTTCACCTGCGCCTCGCTTTTGCTTTTAGATAAAACGACTTGATTGCTTCTCTGTTCAATTGCAATAACAAGAACAAATAAGAAAGACAATGAACATTAATGCCAATAATAATAATGATGATGATTGTAATAATCAGCTGTGTTGATAATTGAAACAATCTCTGTCACATCGAATAAGCATAGGGAATAATTAGGCTCCTCTATTCTGTACGCAAACCAATGTAAGTAAAAATACAATATATAGGTGTACTTTTTTGGAGACAATGCAGATTTATCTGCTTGGAGACTTCCGGTATATTTTGCGAGAAATTTCTTTTCTACGTCATCATCATCATCATCTATCATCATCTATCATCATCATCATCATCATCATCATCATCATCTATGATCATCATCATAATCATCATCTATCACAACTATCATCATCATCATCATCATCATCATCACCATCTATCATCATCATGATCATCATCTATCACCATCTATCATCATCATCATCATCATCATCTATGATCATCATCATAATCATCATCTATCACAACTATCATCATCATCACCATCTATGATCATCATCATGATCATCATCTATCACCATCTATCATCATCATCATCATTATCATCTACAACAATAATAATGATTAGCAAGTGATAAATTTCACTGTTTTATCTGAAGTTTCTGATGAATCTTAATTCTTAATTCAATGATTGAATAAGCTCCTTGTGAGTTACACGACTATAAAATACACGTGGAAATGCCACTGTTGAATCGTTAGATATTCTAGCTTAACAACGTTAACAAAATATGAGAGTAGCATCCATAAATGTGAATGTAGATCATTATTTCAAGAAGTAAGAGGGTACAAATGAAAAGATTCAAAAGTGACAAGGTTTTCCATTTCATTGAAACAGACATTAAAAACATGGGAATGTTATAGTTTTCTTTATCTTCCCTTTCATTCATTCATTCTTTCTTTCTTTCTTTCTTTCTTTCTTTCTTTCTTTCTTTCCGTCTATCATTCCTTTCCATTCCCTTCTCGAAAACTAAACAGAATCTTTGTCATATATTTTCTTCCTCCTATACTTGCAATCAAACAATAAATAAATCGTAAATTAGAAACTGATAATCAGTGGTCAAGATATAATGTAGGCCTTACATTCTGTTTTTTTTTATTATTAATTATTATTATTATTATTATTATTATTATTATTATTATTATTATTATTATATTTCGTTTGATTACTGGTGATTACTCATTTCTTTTCGGCTCCCGTTCAGTGATCTAAAGAAAGAAATGACATCAGGCATTTCCCATTGAACAATTATTTTAAAAATCACACATATTTTTTACTTAAAGCCCTTTGTAAGGTGCGGGCTGTACTCGTGAGAACATTTTTTATATTTTGTATTTCTTTAAGGCATAGGCTACCAGGAATCCATTCAATGAGTCTATTGGAATCTTTTCCAATCAATCCGAGGGCTAAAACGACAATGTTATCATTAGCGACATTTTTGAGATTTCGATTACAATGTCCTTGTATTTTGATAGCTTTTTGATGATCTTCAAAGATACATTGCAGTCAGCAGGGACTGCCGTATCAATAAGGAGGCACTTTTTTGTTTGTAGTTTCTAATAACAATGTCTGGGCGGTTGGCTTATTATTATTATTATTATTATTATTATGGAAGGTAAAAATATACGAAGCACGATATGGCAGTCATAACAGTATACCAGACTCATGGTTTGGGGCTAAAATATCTTCGATATCGTGACAGACTTTGATAAAATGCAGTTGAAAACCAGTGAAGAATAACTTCAGGTTGGATTACCCAGTTCGTTTTCCAGGAAAGACTGTTCCCAGTTATTTACATGTGACGCCAAAGTCGCCTTGTCTGCCTCATCAGTCATACTTTAAAAAACTCTCAATACACTGCTACACAACTACTACTGCGTATTTACACAGTTCGTTAACTCCAAGGCTACATACTCTAGTAGTTAGAGTTACGTAAATTACTAACAAGCCAATCTGGATTTATCCCTATAGTAAAATTATTTACCATGTTGTTCATAGTAAAATTATATTTATTTTACCAATATCTCTATTTTATCAGTCATATTTTAATGCATTTTCTATTATCGGCAAATCATTTACATTTTAAATATAGTATCCCTCTTTAGTCCCTATATGACGGTGAATGCCGGAGAGTCTTCTCACAGGTGAAGAAGAGATTTGAAAGAACAGAAATCTGGTTCGACAGGAAGATGCTGAGGATGCCATGGACCAAACAAAGAAAATGAAAAGACAAAGGAAACTTATGCTTAACATCAGGAAGAAACAGTTGACATAATAACGAAAGAGGACTTTGAAAATCTGATGCTCACAGGAAAGACAGCAGAAAAGTGTAACAGAAGAGGAAATTGTGGAGAGCCATGATCGCCAACGTCCTGAATGGACATAACACAAAGTAGAAGACGACGAATAAGCTTGAGTAAATGAGTAGGGGAACAAGTTTTAAGATAGACAAGAAAAACGAAATTTATTAAGAGCTACAAAGGACAGGAAATAGTGGAGAGCCATGTTCGCCTACGTCCTAAAGGGACACGATACATAGAAGAATAAGAATAACCTTGAGGAAATGGATGCAAAAACAAGGTTAAGGAGAAATATCAAAGAGACAACATTTATTAAAACCTACAAAGAAAAAGAAATTGTGGAGAGCCATGAAGAAGAAGCTTGAGTAAATGAATGGAGGAAAAAGGTTTAAGAGAGATAACAAAAAGACAATATTTATTAAGCGCTACAAAGGACAAGAAATTGTGGAGAGCCATGATAGCCAATATGCTGAAGAGACATTGCGCTTTAATATCTAAAAAATAAACGGCGATATCTGTCTGTCCGTCTGTTTGTCTAAAAACCCTCTAATTCGGGCCGCATTTGCTCTACATAGTCATATTATACCATTTTGGAATCAAGATGATTTGCCATTTATCTGGTGCTTAAACATCCAGTATTGGGATTTGTATCCGGATTAAAGAGGTTGCATAGTGAGAAAGACAATATTCAGAAAATAAAAAAATTGGACCTGGTCTGAACAGTAACACCAGCAAAAACAAACACCAGCTGATAGGTTTAGAAAGAGAATGCAAACATTATGGAAACGGGTTTGTTATCAACAGAAAATGGAGGAATAATGTACATCGATATTGGAAAGTATCAGGCCATGTCACTTTGTAATACTGGTCACTGTTCAAGAAAAAAAAAAAAGTAAATGTCAACAAACATTATGGATCCAGAATGCCCAGCTAACAAACCCATGAATTTTTCCTTTGAATAGACTGACTTCAAAAAGTCAAGAGATCATCCAAGAACCACCACAGACACAACGCTGAAGTGAGACATTCAAAGAAAGATCTCACTTTTCTTTACAGAAATTTACAATCCCAGAAGGTCTTAAACGAATCCGAAAATTCGCAGAGGACAGAGGAGGCTGGCAAATTCAAGCCCTCTAATCGAAACAGTTTTGATAATGATGACATATATATATATATATATATATATATATATATATATATATATATATTGAAGTGTGTTTATATAAAAAAAATAAACGCATAAAAATTTCAGTTTGATCATTTATATGACGTCAACTTCAGTGACGCAGTAACTACTTATTCTTGCATACTGAGAAAGACAATATTCGGAAAATTAAAAATTGAACCTGGTCTTAACAGTAACATCATCAAAAACAAACACCAGCTGATATGTTTAGAAAGAGAATGCAAACATTATGGAAACGGATGTGATGCTAACAGAAAATGGAGGAATAATGTACATCGATGTTGGAAAGTATCAGGCCGTGTGTCGTTGTAATAATGATCATTGTTCAAGAAATAACAAACAAATGTCAAAAAAAAAAAAAAGAACGAGTCCAGAATGCTCAGCTAACAAATCCATGGAGTTTTATTTTGAAAAGACTCACTTCAAAAAGTCCAGAGGTCATCCAAGAACCACCACAGACACAATGCTGAAATCTTTCAAAGAAAGATCCCACTGTTTCTTTGGAGAATTTACAATCAATGATGATCTGAAACGAATCCGCAAAGTCGAAGAGGACAGAAGAAGGCTGGCAAAATATTAGGGAATCAGTATACAATGTCACTGATGATGAGAGAACATTTTAATTCATGGCCTCAAATCGAAACAGTTTTGATGATGATGATAAGCAGGGAACAGTTAAAAATTCCAATTTTAAAATAACTGAAAAAAAATCAATGATTTTAAAAGCTTTTCATTTATATTAAAATTAAAGTAACACAAAAACTTTGTGAATTTAAAAATCTTTGTTATAAATTTTACTTATAAATATCTCCAAAATTCAAGAAGCTAGCTTAAAAGCCCGCATGGCGTGCGGCATTTAAGCTAGTCTTAGAGGCGACTCTGTGTTACATGTCAGATGCAATCGTCGTGGCCTGGCGATTGCATCTAGCATGAAACAGACTGTCGCCTATAAATGTTGACTTCTATGTTCACTTTTATATTTACATACGCTCTATCTCTAATATTAAGCACTTTATCCCATAAATATAGCACATCTTAAGACTATATTTCTTTATATATATATAGTGTAACCCGGATAAAAGAGACCCGGATATAAGAGAAACCCGGATATAAAAGAGATTTTCTCTGGTCCCAAATTAGAGCCCATACTTACCTAAACAAAATAGACCAAACCCGGATATAAGAGAAACCCGGATATAAGAGACTTCTTCTCCGGTCCCGAAAACTCTCTTATATCCGGGTTACACTATATATATATATATATATATATATATATATATATATATATTAATCACTATATATAATATCACTATTCTTTCAACCACTGTCAATCGCTTTTTCCTAATTTCCAGCGCATTTTACGTTTTTACTCACTCGTGTTTACCGTTGTTAATATTTAACAGCCCCCTCCCCCACGTGGGATGTATGTTGCACAAGGCCGAGTTTACCGTGAGTTCTCCGAGCCTGTAGGCTCGGCCAAAAATATTCTTTTAGAACCCGCATAAACGGGTGCAGGGTCCTCCTACGAAACTTTGGCCTTCAGCAAAGGCTCGTCCGGGTTCCTTTCTGGTCAAGGCAGAGAGTTCGACAGAGTTTGGAGCATTGTTCCCTGTTTACCGTTGTTTGTAAAATTCCTCTGCTCCTATATATAGTGATTGCTCCTATTATGTTAGGCAGTTTCTCATTGGTTAATAAAATCACGTGTTCAGAAACGGCTGACCACCAGCAGAGAAGGGACCGGACCATAATCCATCAACATTGCCAATCCATATCTTCTCGATTTGCAATGTATTTCGACAAAAAAAAAAAATCATTATTAAGCCGATTACATGACATATTATAGTCAGATTATGACAGTAATTTTTTCTCGATTGACTGACGATAGGAAATCCATTTTCATTCGCTATTGTATAACATGCAAATCGAATGTCGAAAATTGACCAAACTAAATTTAACTCAAAAATAAAACATTCTGTGGTAAAAACAAACCAAAAAATATCTTTTTTTCTTTACTCTTCACATTTTACGGAAAATAGCTAAACCGAATTTGAAATCTGGTAGTCTATAAATAACTCTGGAGGCAGCGTCCATTCGAAGAATTCTCTCCATACACAGGATTCCAATACCTTAAGCGATAAAACAATGATTTCTCTCCTTTTTTTGCTTTTTTGCTAAAATTTTCTGTGTCAAAAATATCAAATTTACTGCGTTTAATAGTAAATTAAACATTTTGACGATTTTTGTTTTAGTTTTTTATTTTTTTTTGTCGTAATATTGCAAAAAATATTTTTAGGTCTTGAGTTAAGGTATAAATGCGCGCGCGAAATATGCTAATTTTCATTTATGACTGGCAACAGCTACTAGATAACCGTAAAATCGAAATATGCCTTCATTTAAAGTCATTTTTTCAGGTACCCCCAAAATTTTTTTGAAAAAGAGCATCCCGTGACAAAAAAGACCCATTTTATGGACACTTGGTCCACTGGATAAAGACGTTGTTTAGATTCAATGACTAGACCCAAAGAGGATGCGTGTTCAATACCAGGCTACAGCAGTGATGAACAAAAACTTAGAATTGCGTTAAAAGGAAATAACCGAGACATCCGGAAGAGGCATGCCACGTGGAATGAGAACAATCTACCCCGGTGGGCGAAATAAAGGGTTCGGTTCGAAATTACAATCACCTGAAGAAGTCCGGAGCGTACAACGGCTGAAACGTTGTGAATATAATGATGAAAAAAGTATACAGGTTCGATTCCTGTTGTTAGACAGAATTTTTTTCTTTAGAACTTCTCGATTTAGGGCGGGGTAGTTATTAATTTCATTGTTTAAGGAAGAAAAAACAAGGATATTATAGGCCCCAAGTAAAAACCGAACCCACATCGCTGACAATTTATTCTGAGATACGGGCTTATAAATAATCGCAATTTATCCGTCATTTGTAACATTCTAAAATTTCATTCTCTTTTTTTCTTTTGAAATATTTCTTTCTCTTTTCATCTCTCAGCAATATTGATTTTTTATTCATTTCAATTCCTCAGTCTCATATTTTGAAAAATTCAGTTTCTTTCTTTTTTACTTTTACGCTTATGACTCCGTTTTCAGACATAGATAAATAGATAGATAGATTTGAAGAGATAGAAATGTGAACAGACATAGATAGATAGATAGATAGATAGATAGATAGATAGATAGATAGATAGATAGATAGATAGATAGATATGAACATAGGTAGATATGAACAAGCATAGACAGATAGGAACAGAGATAGATAGATAGATAGATTGATAGATAGATAGATAGATACGAACAGACATAGATGTGAACAGGCATAGATAGATAGATAGATAGATAGATAGATAGATAGATAGATAGATAGATATAAATATGAACAGGCATATATAGATAGAAAGATAGATAGATAGAAATAGACATAGATAGATATGAACAGACATCGAAATGAAAGGAGAGAGATAGATGTGAAATTAATAGATAGATAGATAGATAGATAGATAGATAGATAGATAGATAGATATGAACACACAGACATAGATAGATAGATAGATAGATAGATAGATAGATAGATAGATAGATAGATATCAAAGTGCAAGGAGATAGACAGATGTGAAATTAATAGATAGATAGATAGATAGATAGATAGATAGATAGATAGATAGATAGATAGATAGATAGATAGATAGATAGAAAGAAATAGACATGGATAGATAGTTATGAGCAAGCATAGATAGATATGAACAGAAATAGATAGATATGTACAGACAGACATAGATGTGAACCGACATAGAGAAATAAATAGATACAGAGATATGAACACACAGACATAGATAGATGTGAACATAGATAGATAGATAGATAGATAGATAGATAGATAGATAGATAGATAGATAGATAGATAGATTTGGACTAAGTGGAATATGTGTGTGTGTATCTGTCTATATCTGCATGAATATATCTATGTAAATATGCATGAACGTGTATACATAAATATGTATATATGAGAAATACGGCCACCCACACAAAACACGAACAACCAAACAAAAAAAAAAATAAAATAAAATGAAATATATGCAAAAGAAAATCTAAAGAAATTGACGGAAACGTAAGAAATAGGGGCAAACAATTCCTTCTATTAGTGTCTCGTAAATCATAGAGTAACGACAGAGTCATAATAGAACATCTGTCCCCGCCAACAGATTGAGTTGCCTCAGTAGTTGTCGCGAACAGACCGCAGAACGCTCCATGATATTGAAGGAAAGCGCTTCCCCAATGACAATCGAGTGTCGGCCATTGCACCAAAACACAGGAAGCAACCATTACAGGACGTCATTCGCCATTGCTACGATCTTCATTTAGATGATAATAAATTCAACAACCTGGCACTTGCACTCGGCGGACGTGTACAGACTTACATATATATACATAAATATATAAACTCCGATTGACACCAAATCGGTAGGGTTTCGATCCCAGCTTAAGGCTTTTGGACCTCTAGTCGCACTGAGGAACTCTGACACAGCGAAACAGTTCTGCCTGCGGATGACACACCCACACATATGTGTGTCTGTGTTTATGTGTGTGTTTGCGTATATATATATATATATATATATATATATATATATATATATATAGTATTTACATTATTCCCATATTTGTCCTCATCCTTGTCGCCATATCTATTACAACGTTTCGGCCGTTGTACGCTCCGGCCTTCTTCAGGTGGTTGGAATGTCGAACCCTTTATTTCGTTCACTGGGGTAGGCTGTTCTAGTTCCACGTGCAATGTTTAATGGATGTTCTTAAAGACACATGGCACAGTGGGTATATATATATATATATATATATATATATATATATATATATATTCGTGTATCTCTCTTTTTCAGTAAAATAACACAGTCCGTGAAATACACGCACACACACACACACAAACACACATACATATATATATATAATTAAGCTCTTGAAAAATGTATTTTAATTGAGCACTGTTGAGAGATAGTTTGATTCTATAAACAACAGCCACATGCAAAGCCTTCCAGTAAAATGAATCGGAGTCCTCTGACTGATTGGCATTTTTTTTACATTCTTTAAAACAATAAATAAAATTAGCCGTTTCTCTCTGCCGAATGATGATAGCTCAGTGGCAGAAACTCCGACTGATACCAATCAGTTGGATTTTGTTCCTGGCTTGAAAGATTCGGATGTCTAGTCGCATTGAATAGCTGTGGTACAGCGAAACAGTTCTGTCTGCAAATGACACACACTCTCTCTCTCTCTCTCTCTCTCTCACACACACACACACACACACACACATATATATATATATATATATATATATATATATATATATATATATATATATATATATATCTGTGTGTATGCGTGTGTGTGTGAAAACATGAGGAAAAAAATAACAACATCAGAGACAAAACAGATTTGAAAATGGCTATAGTAATGGCCAAAAGATCTTGTGGCAATAAAAATTATAGACAATTATTATATTTATTAACTCCTACAAAACGGAAAAATATTAAGATGACGGAAATAAAAAAAATAATTCAGTTTTCCTTGTTGGTCGTATTCAATAAATGATGTTTGAAAGAAAGGTTATATAGAGTGTGCTGCTGGTGTTTGAAACCCACCAGCAGACCATAATAGAAGACTATCTCAAGAAATCGAGTGCGGTATGCACCCAATATTTTTATCTAGTTATCTTTCAAACGGAAATGAAGTCGTACAAATTAATCTGGTCATCAAGTCCCAGGCCCTTCATGTTCCAGATCAGGTACGTGCTGGGTGTCTCTGACGGGGACCTTTCACTTGCGGTGAAGGAAAGAAAACGGCGGCAACATGCTGTAAAGATGTCCGACTTCAACCAGCCGGATAAGGAAGTCATCAACCATGTCCCCAGGAAATCGATGAGAGAATGAACTTTAGAATTCTGAATCGAGGTCTTGGGATTTCCGAGAATTTTCAAGATCATTTTCCCCGTAACACCTAGGCTCCGAGTTTCGTTTTCCCCTGGACTGTTTCCTCAGAAGTATCGTCGATAAATTTTGTTCCATATTACCAAGGACTCGCCAAAGGCAAACGCTAATATGGGGGACAAGACGGGCAACACGAACGAGAAACACTTGAAATGCGGACATGCAGTCACTTCTAATACAGTATTGACGGTGACATTAGTCTTATTAAATAGTTTTTTTTTTCTGTTTTCTAAGTTGAATAATATGTGTTCAAACATTTTTATTAAATACTAACCTAGAAGCCGCCCATCGGACGGAATTTAGGCAAGGTCCTAGGAGAGGTTTTGGGCGTTCGGCCTTTTACCTCAGTGTTATATGTACGTAAAAGTTATAAGAATTTAGAAATAATAAAACTATTTTGTCGTTATTCGGCTTAGGTAAGTAACTATACTTAAACATGAAAACAATAAACAAAAACTAAAAATTCTTGAAGCTATATACATAAAACAGTTGAAACCTAAACTGAACAAAATAAACTATGAAAACTCCACAAATATACTTAAATGCCTATAATTGATAACAGAAGCCATTGGTTTATACCAAAGGACTCCTATATTTAACACTTCTCGTTTTCACTCTCACGTGGTTATGTGAGATGTCATGGGCCGCGGTGCGATTTTCGCATCCAGCGTCTCGTATGCACGTTTTGTCATTCTTAGAAATCTTCTATGCAGACAAAATAGACTATCATTTTTGCTATGTCCGTGTATTGTTTAATTTATTGTAATGTACTTGTCATCTCTGATGATATCTTATGTAAGCCGGAAGCTTAGATAGGATTAAAAAAAAACATATATCAATATGGTGATTTTCTTTCGTCTTTCAATGATAATGCTATTAAGCTTATCAGACGATATGAAAGGAATGTGCTTAAAATACATAGACAAAATTTTTCTATATTATCTAATGAAACATGCATTAATATATATATATATAAATGATAGGATAAAGATCAAATAAACCACCAGATAATGACAACCACCAAGCATAAATAATATATTCCTTGATATAATATTAGTATAGTACAGCTGGCTTACTTGTACTCGAGGATACTCGTCTACTAGGGCGGCTAGCCAATCCCTTTTGCAGACACCTTCTCAGGCACATTTGTGTTTATTCAACACCCAAATAGCCCATCTGTGGTTTATACTGCAACTATGCTGAGTAGACCTTCGTTACAGTTTATGCGAAAAACCGTGTTATCTAGCTTCATCAACAATTTGAACAAGGCCAGCACGCTCAAGTCCTCGGCCATGATGACTCGTGACTTCGTGCTAGCACAACAATCGACGGCCCTCAAAGGGTTCCGTCTACCCAATTTCACTCACAAGGCTTGGATCACTTTCCAAGATTTCCGCACGCTGGGATCGACCCCTCCATTCCGATAACATCAGGAAGTCTTCTTCCTGACAAATCCACTATGAGATTCGAACCCGGCTCACATTGTCAGAATGCCAACGTTCTAACCACTTCCTTGATATACTCACATACATACACATACACACTTGCTAATATACATTATTCTCTGAGTCCTACATTGACAAGCTATAGTTATAATACATTTACATACATGAAAGGATATTTAAGTTTTTTTCAGTAAAGCTTGGAATTCTTTATAAATTTTAGGACCTTCGAAAGGACGTGTTGTCACTCCTTGAGTTCGAAACACTATGAATTATAGTAACGTTGCTTAAGTTAAATGTACGTGAGGCCTGATTAACCAATGGGGATGAAAGAGCATAAAAGTAGAAACACCAGAATTTTGTTTTTCTCCATATCTCATTCTCTGAAGAAGCTTTAATGAAATACGTTACATTGATAAACCTTCCCTTTTTGTTCTTTACCCTATCATTCTTGTTACCGATTCATATTTGATCCCAAATATATATATATATATATATATATATATATATATATATATATATATATATATAAATGCAACATGACAGTTATTGAAGCCATCCTCATGAAATTCTAACTCATCTTTCTTGTAATAAGCGATAGAAGCCTTGCTATAAAAAAACACTCCACTTTAGCCAACTTCTAACAAGCAGGTTAGTTAGAAGCCAACTCTTGCGTTTTAAAGACAAACTCAGAGGCTGCCTGAAGCGATGCGGAATCCACTTTTCTTCCTGGGAAAACAAAACGTCCGAACGAAGGAGCTGGGCGCCTGTCCTGTTTTTCATCTATATAAAGATTTGAACAAAGCCCACTTGAACATCGGGATCAACTGCGTGCAAATATTAAAGCAAGTCGATAGAATACTGCTCCTCTCAATGCTAGGATTACCTGCTACTGTAGCTTTGTTGCACGCAGAAAGCAGGCCTTGCTCTCAACTCTCGGAAAAATGTGGCAATTGATCCTCGAGCGATATGGATCTACATGTTACATCTATCTCAAATCTGAAATAATATTTTGAGGTTTTTCTTTAATGTTTTCTATGCATATTTATTCTTCGGTTAAGTTTTGGGATCGGCAGATTTTTACTGCCCTTATATAGAATCCTAAAAATATTTCAGATTTTATCCAGTTACAGTGGTGGGAATAAAAATTGATGAGATCATTTTTGTTGGTAGATTTTCTGTAAAGCTCTAACTGAAGGTTGTTATTTCTATGCAGCATGATATCTAAGAAAGGTAAAATGTTGTTAGACTCAGATAAAAATTAAGGTAAAATCTATTGTGGGCTTGACATTATTAAGTTCCCTGAAAGAATTACTTCTGTTCCAAGGCAACATACATGACTATAAAAATGTTTTAAAAAAGGGTTAAATTCCTGATCTCATGTTATTTAAAAGTATGAATTATTGAATAAGATTTCCTTCAGTCCTGATTGGGTTACACAAGAAAGGGTGTCTGATTTTGTGAGACAAGAAAGCTTGGATGATTCCAGTTATAAAATAATAATAATAATGTAGACAAACCCTGTACCCCAAAATATTAAAGCAAGTTGACAGAATGCTACTCAGTACTAGGCTTACCTGACACTGTAGCTTTGTCGCACACAGAAAGCAGGCCTTGCTCTCAACTCTCAGAAAAATGTGACAATTGATCCTCGAGCGATATGGATCTACCACATTGTTACATCTCTCTCAAAGTCTGAAATAAGTATTTTGGAGTTTTTTTAAGTGTTTTCTATGCATATTTATTCTTTGGTTAAGTTTTGGGATCTGCAGATTTTGACTGCCCTTATATAGAAACCTAAAATTATTTCAGATTTTATCCTGTTACAGTGGTGGGAATAAAAATTGATGAGATCATTTTTGTTGGTAGATTCTCTGTAAACATCTGAAGGTTGTTGTTATTTCTATGCAGCATGATATCTAGGAAAGGTAAAATGTTGTTAGACTCAGATAAAAATTAAGGTAAAATCTATTGTGGGCTCGACAGTATTAAGTTCCCTGAAAGAATTACTTCTGTTCCAAGGCAACATACATGACTATAAAAATGTTTAAAAAAAGGGTTAAATTCCTGATCTCATGTTATTTAAAAGTATGAATTATTAAATCAGAGTTCACTCAGTCTTGACTGGGTTACACGAGTAAGGGTGTCTGATTTTGTAAGACAAGAAAGCTCAGATAATTCCAGTTATAAGATAATAATAATAATAATAATAATAATAATAATAATAATAATAATAATAAAGGATAATCCTAATGATGGTCCTGTAAATTCTCCAGCTAGATCCATAACCGTAAATTTAAGGAAAGAAAAAATAAAATGGTCTCGTGAGGAGTACAAAGTTGTTATGACTGCATTCCATGAAGCGTTACTCAAACCTCAGAAAAACATCACTCGCCAAACATATGACATTTGGCGAGAGAAGGTTGGGCAAACAATTAGAAAGTACATAGACAAAAATAAACTAGCCAATGTAAGAAGGGACATCATGCGAAATAACCGATTGACAGAGGCTGAAATTAATGAAATAAAAAGAATTGCAACAAGAATAGATGAACCAACAAAACATGAAAAGGAACCGGAATCGGGAAAAAAAAGTAGTAACATCACACAAGCCTCAGGTCATAATGAAAAAACCGAAATACACACAAATCACTGTGAAGATAATGCTGAAAATTTAGAAATGTTGGAAAGGTATGATCTTAGTCAGTCACAAGACGGTAATAAAACGAGTTCAAAATTCATCGAACAGAATTATATCACAGAAAACAAGATTAATATACAAGAAGCCAAGGATGAAATCATGAGCCATATAAGTCAGATACAGAATATTGCAATGGAGGAACGAGAACAACTCCCAAAATTACAACCAACAAAGCATAACCTCAAAACTATTAAGCTCTATAATGCAGCACTCAAATTGATTCTGGATGAAGAAGACACTCATATAAATCTCAATGAAGCAATATATGCATCAGCAATAGCAGCAACAAATAAACTGAACATCAAAGTAAAAAAAAGGCAGTCTCACAGACATGAAGATCCACCTTGAAAAGAAAATTAGAAAAGAAATTGAACACCTTAGAAGTGAATTATCAGTACTCGATGAACTAGCAAGAGGAGTAAATGTAAGAACTAGAAAAGGCAGAAGAGTCGAAAGAAAATACAATATCAGGAATGAAAATGAAGTCCTATCAACTAAAAAAAAAATAAAGCAAACAATACAACTGAAGGCTCAAAGAATAAGACGCTACGAGAAAAGATCAAGATTCTATAGACAGAACAAGATCTTTCAAACCGATGCAAAAGAAATTTTACAGGAAATAGGTAAACAAAGATTTGAAGTGACAGTCCCCCTAAAATGGAAGAAGTTATACAGTTCTGGGGAAAAATATGGGCTTGCCCTAAAGAACACAACGAAGAGGCAGATTGGATTGCGCAAGAGTTAGAACGAATGAAAATAAACCAGAACAGACATGGGCGGGAATCACAGAAGAAGATGTTAAATGTGCACTGAAAAAAGCACACAACTGGAAATCTCCAGGAATAGATAAAATTCTAACTTCTGGCTATATTATTTAAATACAGCACACAAAAAACTCGCCAAAGAACTTCAAGAAATGGTTACCGATCCAACTAAAATTCCTGCATGGATGACCAAAGGAGTTACCTTTCTTCTACCCAAAAATAGTGACACAAATATTCCGAAAACTATAGACCAATTACATGTCTTCCAACAACATACAAACTGTTAACATCTATTTTAACAAAACAGACATATTTCTTCTTGGAAAGAAATGACATACTACCACTTGAACAAAAAGGTGCAAACGAGGCTGCTACGGATGTAAAGACCAATTACTTATTAATAGGATGATCCTGGAAAACTGCTTCCGTGGAAAAAAAAAAAATCTTAGTATTGCCTGGATAGATTATCGTAAAGCATTCGATAGTGTACCACATTCCTGGATCTTAAAGTCTTTAAGTATGTACAAGGTATCACCCGTTATCATCAATTTCATCAAACAATGTATGTCGATATGGAAAACTACACTTTACCTCAATCATAAAAATGGAACCTATAAGTCTGGCGAAATAAACATCAATAGAGGAATATTTCAAAGGTGACTCTTTGTCTCCTTTATTATTTTGCATATCACTTATAGCATTAACCAGCCAACTTAACAAGACAGAATGCGGTTACAAAATAGCTCAAAAGAAAATAAACCATCTATTTTACATGGATGACTTAAAATTGTATGCTAGGAATGACAATGAGCTGGAAGGTCTTCTGCAAACTGTAAAATGCTTCAGTGAAGACATTGGAATGAAATTCAATTTGGATAAATGTGCTAAAGCTACAGTTTTACGAGGATCCTACAACAAACTTCCTCTATTAGTTTAGACCCTGCTGTAACAATAAAAGATTTAGAACAAGGAGAAGCTTATAAGTACCTAGGTGTAAATGAGAGTGAAGGAATTCACCATAAGAAAATGAAAGAAATAGTGCGTAAAGAGTACTATAGAAGGGTACGACTGGTATTAAAAACTGAATTGAATTCTCAGAACAGAATTATGGCCATTAATAACCTAGCCATCCCAGTGGTCCAATATAGTTTCAACATCTTGAACTGGACTCTAAATGACATCAGACAAATGGATTCTAAAACAAGAAAGCTTCTTTCTAAGTATAAGATGCATCATCCAAAGGCTGATGTAGACCGTCTATACATACCCCGTAAAGAAGGTGGAAGAGGTCTTATTCAGCTAGAATTGTCATACAAGACAACAACTATTGGCTTACTAACTTACATGGAAACAACAAATGACTGGATGATAAAATTAGTGAAACAACATGAAAACAGAAAAAAAAAAAATATTCAATAATAAAAGAAGGCAGTAAATACAAACAACATTTACATTTAGTAGATTCTGTAGTAAATCAAAACAGAAGCCAAGAACCAACTATTGCAGCAAAAGATATGAAAAAAAGAAAGCCAAGGATAAAGCCCTTGAACAGATGAAACAACGCTGGCAAGACAAACCTCTGCATGGCCAATATCCAGAACGTGCAAATAAACCCAATGTTGATAAAGTTAATACTCATCGATGGTTACGAGCATCTGGATTAAAGTCTGAAACTGAAGGCTTTATTCTTGCAGCGCAAGACCAGAGTCTTTTCACTAGGAATTTTCAGGCAAATATCATACATAATAATGTGGATCCAAAATGCAGGTTCTGTGACAAATACCAAGAAACAATAGACCATCTAATCTCAGGATGTTCTATACTTGCCCCAAAATGAATATAAAAATCGTCACGATAGAGTGGGGCAATACTTACACTGGACAATGTGCAAACACTTTGGAAAATGTGTAAGCAAACACTGGTATGAACATCGGCCAGCGCCGGTTACAGAAATAGAAGATGTCACCATTCTATGGGATTATACCATCCACACAGACAGAAAAATTGAAGCAAATAGGCCGGACATTATTGTCAAAAACCAGAAAGAAAAACTTGCCTACTAATTGATATGGCTTGTCCAGCGGATTGTAACATAGCAACCAAGGAATTTGAAAAACTATCAAAATACAAAGACCTGGAAATTGAAATAGAAAAAATGTGGAAATTGAAAACAAGAATAATACCAGTGGTAATAGGTGCACTTGGAATTATAAAAAATGGAACAAAACAACACATTGAAAGAATCCCTGAAACCCCAGCTTAAGAGACATACAGAAAATTGTCTTATTAAGTACAGCACACACACTAAGGAGAACTTTGTCTATGTAACGCTAGCAACTTCACCGAAATGTGGCCATAACAACACACCACGACCTGCCTTAGGTCTTTCCGCAGACTTGGTAGGTAGTGTGTCCATAGCAGAAATCGAATGATGATGATGATGACAATAACAATAATAATAATAATAATAATGTAGACAAACCCCGTACCCCGAAAGAATTGTTCATTTTGTATCAGGTTGCACGGTATTGGCACCCACTGAATATAAAACCCGGCATGACAGAGTGGGCCAATATCTGTTACTGGAAAATCTGCAACTTCTACGGGAAGAAAACTGAAAGAAATTGGCATGAACACCACGCAGACCCGGTTACGGAGATAGGACCTGTTACAATTCTATGGGGCTACACAATACACACTGACAGGACAATCAAAGCTAACCGCTCAGACATTGTTATTAGAGACCGCAAACAAAAAGAAAAATTGCCTCCTTATTGATATGGTAGTCCCTAAAGCCTACAATGCATCTTTGAAGATCTTCAAAAAGCTATCAAAATACAAGGACCTTGGAATCGGAATCTCAAAAATCTGGCGCATGAGGACATGAACAATCCCTGTTGTAGTTGGAGCCTTTGGATTGATTGGAAAATATTATAACAGACTCATTGAAGGGATTCCTAGTAGCCCATGGCTTAAAGAAATACAAAAAATTGTACAGTCTACATTTTAGGAAGGGCTTTATCTATGTAAAATATGTGTGTGTTAGTGTGTTTTTTTTAATTGTTCAGTGGAAAATTTCATGATGACATTTCTAAACTTAGATCTCTGGGCAGGATCCGGAAAGCAATGAGTACACACCAGAAATCAAAGAAATAATAATAATAATAACCTTGAAATAGAAATCTCTAAAATGTGGCATATGGGAACATCAACAATCCCTGTTGTAGTTGGAGCCCTAGGGCTGGTTGGAAAAGATTGCAGTAGACAAATTGAATGGATTCCTGGTAGTCCATGCCTCAAGGAGATACAAAAAATTGTTCTGACAAGTACAGCCCACACTTTACGAAGGGCTTTATCTATGTAATTTTTTTTTTTTTTTTTTGTCAGTGGAAAGTGTTATGATGCCATTTCTAACCTTAGGTCCCTGGGCGGGACCCGGAAAGAAATGTGTAAACGCCAGAAATCAAAGAAAATAATAATAATAATAACAAGAGATGATAATAATCGCTTGATATCATTCATATTGTACAAAAATTTAAAACTTTCTACAATAAAATAGAGAAATATAAAAAAAAAAATGAATACTGAAAATGTATTTTATTGACTGCAACTTCACTAGTATGAAATGAATTTACCAAAACACTTTTTAAAAAGACTAATGTCGTATACTAGTTTTTTTTGTTCATCTTTCAGAGACAGTGTCTCTGTAGATAAACAAAAACATCAACTTTTATAAATTATGCTACAACTTTTTTCTCTCTTGAGAAAACTGAGCTGTCATCTCTTTGAGTTAAGTGTATTGCAAAACAAGGTTGGTTTGACAAAGATGAATTTATAAAATTTTGAACTAGTAGCTGGAACATTCCACAGTTCAAATTATGTTTCACTATTTACAAAAAATAGACGAGAAACCCCGGATGATCCCATTTATAAAATATCATTGATGGCATTGGAAAGGTGTAGATTGCGTTTTTAGCTGATTTCGTGCTTATGTTGTAATGCTTCCATGGCTATTCTCATTGGACAGGACTCATGAGTTCAATCCCCACTGGATGGACTATAAAGAATTCGGCAATAAATAACCCAACAAGAACTGATATTCTGGGATGAGGAGTTATCATTATTTTCACTATTTACACGAGGACTATTGTCCCAATCTGTGTTGTTTTTATGACAACGATTCGGCTTTTGTATCCTCCCGGCCTGCATCTGATTTATTTCTGTTCAGGTAACAAACTACTAATTTCGAACTGAACCCTCTATTTAATATACGGGAGTAGACTGTTCTCGTTCCACTACCAATAGGATACCCTGCCTTAGGTCTTATATTAGTATAGTTCAGTTAGTGCACGTTCTGTTTCCATTGTAACAAGTATACACTGCGCGGCGTAGGAATTAAACTCACAATTACTCTCCCTGAATTCACGAATCACCGTTATAATCCGCCAAGCTATTGTCCAGCGAGACATCACTATGAGTTAATTATATCGACAGAGACCTGATGAAGGCCGAAGCGCACAACGGCCGAAACAGTGTGAGAACAACAACAAAGTGAGGACAATAGTCCGCATGTAAATAGTGAAAATAATAACCCTGAAATTCATACAGAAATATATATATATATATATATATATATATATATGGGGACGTGGTCACAAGTCATCGTGGCCTAGGGCTTGAGCGTGCTGGACTTGTTCAAATTTTTGATGAAGCTACATAATACGCTCTTTCGCAGAAATCTTAACTAAATATACATGCAGTAAAAACCACATGTACGCTCTGTGGGTGTGGAATAAGCACACATCAGCCTGAGCAAGCATCTGCAATAGGGATTGGCAAGCCCCCTTAGTAGGCCAGTATCCTTGAATACGTGTGGCTAGCTATACATTGTCCCCATCTTTGTTGTTGTTATAACTCTGGCCTACTTCTGATGTATATCGGCCCGGCTAATCTACTGGGAATTTCGAACTGAACTCTTTATTTAATCTACGGGGGTAGACTGTTCTCTTTCCACTGTCCATATCTAGGGATATCTTGTCTAGTTCATATATTTAGTCCTGCTTAGTTATTGCTCGCCCTGTTTCCATGTATAAACCGCCCGGCCCAGGGATAGAACTCACAATTACTGTGTCACCAAATTCACAAACCAACGCTTTAATACACTAAACTGTTGTCCCTTACAATAAAACAGAATACATGGTCATCAGTAAGAGGAAGAGCCCGATATGGGATTTGCAGACGCAGAAGTTTGAGTATCTG